>SKCR01036186.1:0-80136 GCA_019454045.1 Zanthoxylum bungeanum
GAAAATCAAATTTTTCCGATTTCTTTAATTTTTCTTGGGGTATTAAAATAAACTTATTTATTTTAATCACTCAATACTCAAAACATAAATCTTTAACCCGGAATTCATAATTTCAGTAAATTACCACAAAGCCTCAAAGCTTTACATTTTAATCATTTTATTCCTAAGTTGTTCAATCACAACCAAAATGATTTGTACATCAAATATACATTAAAAATTGAAATCTGAAAAATTTCCAAAATTTTCAATTTTTATGAAAATGCCCCTAAAACTTTACATTTTGATCATTTTACTCCTAATTTGTCAAATACATAATTAGGTGATTCCAAATCACTACCAAAATTATTTATACATGTCATACATGATAAAATAGAAATTGCAATTCAAGAAAATTTTTTTTTTCAAAAATTGCCGAGAGGTCCCTCAAATTTCTAATAATTGCAATTTAGTCCAAATTGGTTTCAAAAACATTCAAGATAAAGTCCAATCAATACCAAAATTAATATGCATTATATATACATCATTAATTAACACATATATGAAAAGCCCCAAATTTGGAAAGGGTTATGAACCCTAATTTCTCAAAATGTCCAATTGGGCAATAAACACCAAATTAATTAAATCAACACTTTAATTCAATTCTTTCAACACCAAACAAGTCTCCCAAACATGAAACAACTGAATAAAAATTATAGGTCATTTATGAGTGGCTAAGAAACTCTAGAATGGCAACTACACCATCAAATGGTTAAAAGAATGCATAATAACTAATTTCATGCATTCTTATGCTTATACATGCTTCCATCTTTCAATCAAGTTCCCAAACATCAAATACACACTTAAAAGAATAGAGAAAAAAATTCCAAGGAACACAATTTAGGCTAAGAATTATAGAAACAATTTCAAGAAGAAGAAAGTGCGAAATACTTACAAATCTCAAAGATTTTCAAGGTTTTCTTTTCTTTCTTTCTCATTTTCTCACTATCATTCTTTGAATTTGATTTAGGGTTCTTGAAAATTATGAAACAAAATTGAAAAAGATGACTTTTATACTTTTTTAGGATGACCGAAAATGGGAACCTGTAATAGCCATATATTTTTTCAATTTTTATTTCATTCATTAACTTAGAGGATAATAATTTAATTAAATTTGTGGTATCTATTCATTACACAATTTAATGAATATCACTAATGTACAAATTAAATCATGCCAATTTATCCAATAAGAATTGACCACTTTATCCAATAAAAGAAAGCCATTTATCTTACTTTAATTAAAGTAAAAGATATTCATTATTTAATTAATTTAATTATTTAAAATTTAAATAATCAAATAATTAAATACAAATATCTTAAATATATGTATCATATTTACAATAAATAATCAAAATATATATATTAATTATAAATATCAAATATCACAATTTGACATTTAATAAATGGTCGAAAGATCCCAAATGCATGTATTATCATTTAACAGTTAAACGACTTATAAATAATCAGTATTATTTATAAAAGTTGTCCTAGTGCTCTACGGGTATATTTCATTAGTGAGACTCTCTAGGTTCAGGCATATCCGTCATAAAATCCAATTTCGTGTCCATAATCTACCCACCCGTAAATTATGACGAACACAAATAAACTCTATGAACCATACAGGTCGAGGTCATCGTATACATATAATCCTTCTGTCACAGGTATTCGGATTATACCAGAGATATAGATAAAAACATCAAATCTCTATAGGTATAATCACATCGACAATTCTATTAGAAATCTCTTAATAACACTTAGAACTTACTTCTAAAGTGTATCACGGGCTCATGGATGTAACATATTGCTAATTGCACATTGAATACCTATGCTCTGTACACAGAACTGACGAATCCTATTTTGTTACGCACATGATATTATGAGGATCAGTCCACACCCACGAACATGCGGAGGTCTGATCTGAATAGATCGGTGACGTGACTGTCATCAAAGTGTGGAGGATACCTCATACATCCACAGTGGTATCTCAAGTCGAAGGACCAATATGCTCAGTTGACCCGAGAAGATTCCTATTGATGTTAGTGTACCATCTATTAGGAAATCTTCGGTGAGTCGTTCAGTGTTTATCCACTATAAATACCTACACGTCTATACGAGTCTCCCCATACTCATGGTTCATTGGGATAAACTATCGGACCAAGTCTCGATATACAACGTGTACTGGTCTCAGCGGATTTTACTAACCGACCTGTGATAGTAAATCTTGACCAGAAACTTTATTTGATAATATATTTCTGGTAGTGTCACTTCCCAATGTCAATTACAAATTACTTTGTAACTACATACTACATTATATATTATCGGGTCTTTGTCTAATATATACATGATGAGAGGAAAATATATCAATATTTACCACCCTTTTACTTAATATTTTGTTTAGTTTCTCGGGTTTGATGAACGTTTTGATGTGTTTTAGTTTATTTTACAGATAAAATAATATTGGTACTCAATGGAATCATTTAGGACGAAATGTGGGTCAAATAAGGGCAAAAATTGGACTTGACATATTAATTTTGGAGATTGGAAACTTGAAAGGGCGTTCTAACGAAATACAGTTTCAGAAATTCCAGTTTTTCGCAATTGTCATAGTTTGGGCATAACGTTTTACTCCGATATCAGATTGAGCTGATTCAAGTTCCAGATTAAAGAAGACTCAAAGATCTACAACTTTTAAGAATAAAATAATTTCGAATTCTGAAGTTGCATGACCGAAATTGATGAAACAACCAGAAGTGTGTTATGCATAATTATTAAAGTCATTTTCAAAGCAAAAAAAAAATAATAAAAAAACAAAAAATAAAAATAGTCAAACTCCCACCAAACATGATAGCAATTAATAATGGATTTGGTGGAGCAATTAATGGAGCAATTAATAATGGTTTTGGTGGAGGGAAAATTTTGCCTATAAATACCAAGCTATTTCATTTGTAAATTCATACTTTCTTCTAAGGAATTCCTTAAGAATACTAAGAAGATTGTATCTTGTTTGTTTATTTACAGCTTTCAATAATTAATTTCCGTATTTTCACTTTCTTTTGTTTACTTTTCAGTCTTTACTTTCTGCAATTTACTTTTACGCACAATACTTTTCTTTCTTTAATTTTGAGTTTTTACTTTTCAGTAATGAGGAGGTAACTCCCCCTTGTTGGGGTAAGAGGTAAAGTTTTTATTACTAATATTTATATTAATCTCCCTTAAATATAATATATAAACTAGTTAAAACCTAACTTAATGAGGATGCCGCCAGATTGGTCGGTTGGTAATTATTGAAATTGGTTTTAACCTGACTAAACTGGAAACCGCCTGATTGGTCGGTTGTTAATTTATTATTAATTTGACTCAATGAGGATACCGCTGACCGGCGCGTATAACGCAAGCGTACATATCGTTCAAGTAGTATAAAAAGTATCGATCCCACGAGGACTTAATACTTTATCTATTAATTTTATGAGGTCAAATGATTACTAGTATCTAATAGGTTGATTGATTGATTTGAAATGGTGATGATTTTGAAGTTAAAAACAAGTAAATAAAATTGCACTAAAGTAGGTTTAAGAAAATTCAATATTATGAAACTATTTAGGGTTGTGAATCTTTCTAATATCTTTTAAAAGATGAAGTGGTTATTTCATGTTTGTGTAATAAATCGGTTTACTAACCAGGAACACGAAATTATGCGAAAGCCTCTGTCGATGGTCAGACGCAAATACCCAGTATAACCCAATTGAACCATATGTCTATGTCAACAAAATTAGATGGATTCATTAAGTTTAAGTTCCAATTAAGGTTACCCCCACCCAACAGGTATATGTCTATCCTGTAAGGAAATCTATTAAAGGGTTATCTATCCTCATGGAATATCGTGGGCTACTAAGTCTAAGGCTGAAACCTAAAATTCCTTTGTCAAGTTTATTTTAGATTTACCAGATCAATCTTATTAGTGGCCAATTAACAAGACGCATTAAGCTTAAGACTTAATAAATAAACCTTTAAATTACCCAAACTATAAAATAACCCCTTATAAACCGGTGATATTAGAATTCATCACAACCCCAGATAACTAACTTAGTTACAACACATAACTAGGGCTAGTAAAAACTTAAAAGTAAAAGACATAAAATAAAATACTAAAAAGTAAAATGCTGGAAAGTAAATAAAGAAAATTACAATAAAAGAAAATGCTAGAGTAAAAGGATATAGTTTTATCACTACTAATTTAGATATCTCCCTTAATATAATATATTAACTTGTGATGATTTTACCAACCAGCCATATAGGCGGTAACCTGATTAAGTCAAATTAAGTCCGACCAGCCATAAAAGCGGTATCAAAATTTGTCCATGAACCTGCTATATAGGCGGTAATAATATTTAATTACCAACCGACCAATCTGGCGGTATCCTTGCTTAGTCAGGTTTAAACCAGTTTAAAATGAATTACCAACCAAACAATATAACGGTATCCATATTAAGTTAAATTTTAAATAGTGAATATATTATATTTAAGGGAGATTAATCTAAATAGCAGTAATAAAAGTTTTACCTTTCACCATAGCAGTGGGAAGTTACCTCCTCATGTTGAATAGTAAAAACTGAAAAAGTAAAGAAAGTAAATTATTATTATTACAGAACGTAACTAAAATTAATTACAAAACTAAAATTTAAAGAAAACTAGATAGAAAACTCCCTATTTACATCAGAGAATTTAGAGAGGAAGGTACATCTGAAGCTCTATTTATAGGCGTCAATAAGCGCCACGCGTCGCGACGCGCTGATGTGTCAACACGTGATTCGTCCATTTCAGATTCTTGTCTAACACGTGGAAATTGCAGATAAGGTGACACGTGGCAAGGCGGCTGGCAACTCAATGATTATGCTGACGTGGCGACACGTGGTGATAGTGACTGTCGGCACAATAGAATGACGACATGTGGCACGCTGTGATTGGCTGATGACGACGTGGCGATGACGTGGCACGTTCACTCGGTCAACTGGTGATGTGGAAGATGACGTGGCTGACATGTGGTTATAGTGATTGTCGGCACCGTAGGATGATGACATGTGGCACGACGTACGTTAGCAGATCGGCTGTAATGGTGACACGTGGCACGATGCATGTTAGCAAAGTCAAACTTCTTAGATTCTGACACGTGGACCCGGTGCACGTTAGCATGGAGTGGCGCACGTTAGGCGTCGCGATGCAGCCTGCGCGTCGTGACGTGCCAAATGACCATTTTGCCCTTTTGTGTCCGTTTTCACTGTTTTGGTCCCAAATCACCTCTAGAGAGTCCTGAAACTTTATTTATCTACAAAATAACACAAAACACATCAAAATATTCACAAAACTCAAGAAACTATACAAAATATTAGGTCAAATGAGTGGGAAATAGTGAAACATTTACCTGATTAAGTCAAATTAAGTTCGACTAGCCATAAAAGCGGTATCAAAATTTGTCCATGAACCTGCCATATAGGCGGTAAGAATATTTAATTACCGACTGACCAATCTGGCGATATCCTTGCTTAGTCATGTTTAAACCATTTTAAAATGAATTACCAACCGACCAATATAGCAGTATCCTCATTAAGTCAAATTTAAATAGTGAATATATTATATTTAAGGGAGATTAATCTAAATAGTAGTAATAAAAGTTTTACCTTACACCCTAGCAGTGGGAAGTTACCTCATCGTGTTGAATAGTAAAAACTGAAAAAGTAAAGAAAGTAAATTATTATTACTACATAACGTAACTAAAATTAATTACAAAACTGAAATTTAAAGAAAACTAGATAGAAAACTCCATATTTACATCAGAGAATTTAGAGAGGAAGGTACATCTGAAACTGAAATTTCGAGCTCTATTTATAGGCGTCAATAAGCGGCACGCGTCGCGACGCGCCAGTTTCTTCTTACGTCGCGATGCGCTGACGTCTCAACACGTGATTCGTCTATTTCAGATTCTTATTTGACACGTGGCAATTACAGATAAGGTGATAATGTGAGACATGGCAAGGCGGCTGTCAACTCAATGATTATGCTGATGTGGCGATGACGTGACGCAGACGTGGCAATACATGGCAATAGTGACTGTCGGCACCATAGAATGATGACACGTGGCACACTGTGATTGGCTGATGATGATGTGGCGATGACGTGGCACGTTGAATCGGTTAACTGGTGATGTGGACGATGACGTGGCTGACACATGGAGTGACATGTGGCGATAGCGATTATCGGCATCGTAGGATGATGACACGTGGCACGATGTACGTTAGCATATCGGCTGTGATGATGACACGTGGCACAGCATGATTGGCTGATGATGATGTGGCGATCATGTGGCACGTTGAATCGGTCAACTGGTGATGTGGACGATGACGTGGCTGACACATGGAGTGACATGTGGTGACATGTGGCGATAGCGATTATCGGCACCGTATGATGATGACACATGGCACGATGTACATTAGCAGATCGGCTGTGTGATGGTGACACGTAGCACAGCGCACGTTAGCAAAGTCAAATTTCTCAAATTCTGAAATGTGGACCCGGCGCATGTTAGGCGTCGCGACACGCCAAATGACCATTTTGCCCTTTTGTGTCCGTTTACACTGTGTTGGTCCCAAATCACCTCCAGAGAGTCCTGAAACTTTATTTATCTACAAAATAACACAAAACACATCAAAATATTCACAAAACTCAAGAAACTATACAAAATATTAGGTCAAATGAGTGGGAAATAGTGATACATTTACCACTCATCAACCGCCTATATGGCTGGTTCGTAATTATCATGCAAAGTTAATATATTATATTAAGGGAGATATCTAAAATAGAAGTAATAAAAGTGGATCATTTTACCTCAACATTTTCTTTTATTGTACTTTTACTTTATTTACTTTTCAGCAATTTACTTTCAACATTTACTTTTCAGCAATTTACTTTCAGCATTTACTTTTCAGCATTTAATTTTCAG
Source organism: Zanthoxylum bungeanum (assembly GCA_019454045.1). Classification (NCBI taxonomy): domain Eukaryota; kingdom Viridiplantae; phylum Streptophyta; class Magnoliopsida; order Sapindales; family Rutaceae; genus Zanthoxylum; species Zanthoxylum bungeanum. The sequence continues at coordinate 7,031 of SKCR01036186.1, forward strand.
TATTTAATTTCAGAATTTACTTTCCGTCATTTACTTTTCAGTATTTAATTTCCAACAATTTACTTTATGCCTTTTATTTTATTTAAGCTTTTACTACTCGTAAATACGTGTCGTAACTAAGTTAGTTATCTGGGGTTGTGATGAATTCCATTATCACCGGTTAATAAGGGGTTATTTTATGGTTTGGGTAATATAAATGTTTATTTATTGAGCCTTAGTCTTAATGCTTCTTGTTAACTGGACATTAATAAGATTGATTCGGTAAACTTGAAATGAACTTGGAAAAGTGATTTTAGGTTTAAGACCGTAGACTCAATAACCCACGATCTTCCTTGAGGTTAGATATCCCTTTAATAGATTTCCTTACAAGATAGGAATATACCTGTCGGGCAGGGGTAGCCATAATTGGAACTTAATCTTAATGAATTCAGATAACTTGGTTGACATAGGAATATGATTAATTAAGTTACAATGGGTATTTGTATCTGACTATCGGAAGAGGCTTTTGCATAATTACATATTCCAGGTTAGTAAACTAATATATTACCCAAACGTAAAATAACCGTTTCATCTTTTAAAAGATATTGGAAAGATTCACAATCCTGGATAGTTTCTAAATAATTTGAATTTTCTTCAATATATTTTCGACCAATTTTATTTACTTGTTTTAAGTTTAAAATCACTTTCAAATCAAACAACCAATCCATTAGATACTTGTAAACATTTAGCTTCATAAATTCATAACAAAAGGTTTAAAGTCCTCGTGGGATCGATACATTTTATACTACTTGAATGATATGTGCGCCTCCGTTATACATGTGTGACAATGCCGGTCAAGTTTTTGGCGCTGTTGCCGGGGACTTATTTGAGGTTAGATACCTTTACTTGTATCTAATTTTCTTTTTACTTATTATTTTTGTTTTCACTTGTTTCAGCTTCTCAGACACTGTATGAGATGAACCAGAAGCTTTGAACTCTGACCACTTGACCCAGAGATTGAAAGAACCATCAGACAGTTGAGAAGGGAAATGGGAGAAGGCCAAGAAGCAATCATTAACATGAAACCTGAACCTTTAGAAGTTGCACCCCCAATTCCCATTCGAGACAGAACCATTCCAGTGGTGGACGGCCTCATTTCTTGTATTGTACTTCCTCCCTTACCAGCAATTGCGTGTGACATCAAAACATGCATTTAGATGATTCAACAATCAGTTCAATTTTGGGAGAACACAACTGAAGATCCTAATGCCCACATCAGTAACATCTTGGAAGTTTGCGGTACTTTTAATTACAACTGAGTAGCTGACGAAGTAATGAGATTGCATGTTTTTCCATATTCTTTAAAAGACAGAGCTAAGCCTTGGCTATTTTCATTACCAGCAGGTTCCATCACAACTTGGAACACTCTAGCCACCAAATTCCTTGCAAAGTACTTTCCACCAGCCAGAACTGCAAAGTTGAGGAATAATATCACATCCTTTGTGCAGCAAGATTCAGAATCTCTCTGCGAAGCTTGGGAAAGATTCAAAGATTTACTCCAAAAATTTCCTCACCATGAGATTGCAAAATGGCTACAAGTTCAAACCTTTTACAATGGACTTTCTGGAATAATGAGAACCATAATTGATGTTGCTGCTAGAGGAGTGCTAATGGAAAAATGAGAAGATCAAGCCTGGGACCTAATTGAAGAAATGTCCAACAACAATTCCTGTGGCCAACAGAAAGAAGCTTGATCCAACGAATTGTTGGAATTTATGAAGTTGGAGCCAACACTGCAGTAAATGCCAAGCTGAATCAGATATGTAAATTCATGGAAACTCTCAGCATGCAAGGTAATAGTGGATCCACAAGTTCACCATATGGAGGAGCACCAGAGCCAAACCAACATAAAGAGACGGTGAATTATGTCAACAATTTAAACAAACAGGGGAACAATCTCTATTCCAACACCTTCAACCCAGGATGGAGGAATCATCTCAAATTCGCATGGAACAATATTTCTGGGCAAATGAACAATCCACCATCCGAATTCCAACAGCAAAACAAAGGCCATGAGTATGACAAAGAAACAAGAATAACAGAAGTGCTGACCCACTTGAAAAAGATAGAAGCAAAACACGACTCTCAAGTAGCTAGGTATGATGCTTTATTTTAATCCCAATTGGCAATAATTCAAGTCAATCTGCTTCTATTAAAGCACTGGAGAATCAAATTGGACAACTGCCCAATGCTTAGAGTTACAGACCGCCAGGTAACCTTCCTAGCAACACTAAACCAAATTCGAGGAACATTGGAATGAGCAATGTCATGCCATCATATTAGAAAGCGGTACTGAAATTAACTAAAATGTTGGAGTCAAGGTAACTGTTGAGGAAGTTCCAAAAGAAAACAGCGATGCAGTTCCACAGATGGAGGAAAAAGAAGCAAAGGAAAAAGATCAAGAAAGAATCACTATACCTCCACCTTTTCGACGCGTCTCCAGAAGAATAAACTAGACAAGCAGTTTTCTCGATTTATGGAGATCTTCAAAAAGCTACATATCAACATTCCATTTGTAGAAGTGTTGGAATAAATGCCAGCTATGTCAAATTCATGAAAGACATTCTTTCACGAAAATGGAGATGGGAGATTATGGACAGTAGCAATATCAGAAGAATGCAGCGCCATCATTCAGAGGAAGCTTCCCCCAAGTTGAAATATCATGGCAGTTTCACTGTTCCTTGCACCATAGGAGAACATGACTTCATAAGGCTTTGTGCGATTTAGGTGCAAGTTTTAACTTGATGCCTTTTTTCTATTACAGGAAACTGCAGATTGGAGAAACAATGCCCACATCAGTCTCTCTACAACTTGCTGATAGAACGCTCGTATTTCCGAGAGGTGTAGTTGAAGATGTGCGGTCAAAGTTGAAAAAATTCATTTTCCCGCAGATTTTATTGTCCTTGATATGAAAGAAGATGAAGACGTACCGATCATCCTCAGGAGACCATTTTTGGCTACAAGTCAAACCACTATTGATGGACAAAAATGAGAAACTATGTTAGACATTATGACCCATAGCATCACTGTTTTGTAAATGATATTGTATTATTGTACAAAATTAACTATGTGATAATGAAATTGCCTTTTGCCGTTTTGTAAAATTATTTACTTTAATAAATTAATGGCAAAAGTCCGTATGATTAGTTCTGTATTGAGATGATATGAGACAGTATCAATATAAAAGGTTTAATCATTAAATATCCCTAGTCGGAGTATTATCGAGATCGGACATCGATAATGCGGAATAGACTAGTATTGCACTTGTGCGAGTTGTGATGGCACAACGGCATAGTTCTCATATATTTAAGTATTGAATACTTATGCAAGTGCGATAGGAGGTTGTGTTTTACCGATGGTACGGAAAACAGCTTCGCTCTGGATAGACCCCGCGGAATCCCATTGGTAGTATGTCTGCGTGTCTATGGGAGGCCGCATCAGGGTAGGTGTATATGGTCTTAACCTGAGACTTGCATCGCTAGTACTTGCGACAATCGGTAAACTTTGGTTTTGGTGGTTCGGGGCTTTAACCGGTTCTGTGTACGCCTCTTCTGGGTTTATCGAGAATCGTAGTGTACTGGATGTGATGTCAAGATGGAAGTATCACTTCAGACATATGGAGATGATGATGATCACGCAGGATACAGAACTAGTACTCTATAAAAGGTTGCAACCGTCGGGACAATATGACCAGGTCAGGATTGTCCGATTTAAAGAGACTAGTTGTTTGATATCCGATATATGTTTCGTACGGGGCAGACACATTTCCAGCCCCAGGCCTAACATGTGATCGTCCGATACTGGATCGATGTACGCAATACTACGGTATACTACGCTTGATAAAGATCTAATATTCCAGTAAGAATATTTCTGGAGAATTGGGTAGGCATGGCGCTTTGCTAGAAGCCAACCTTGTCTTGTAAATCGGTAAAAACGTAGTACGAGGTACGTACGTGTTGGATTATCCAACGACCGTATTTACTGCCAACATATCCGGAGATCTCTTGGGTCGCTTCCTGAAGATTCACCTATGATGTTTGATTCGAACTTTATTAATCTTGGATTAATTACGGAGAAACTTTATCTTGGATAAAATGCCTTATTAGGAGAGAGAGAGAGATCGATTAATTTGGAATTAATCGATAAAATAATATATTCGATATATTATTAAACGAAATTAGATTTCGACGCGGAATTAAAATCGGATTTTAATTCGGGCAGAAGAATTAATTTGGAATTAATTCGTTAGCGATCTGAATAATAATTCCGCTAGAGGTAATTATTTAATTCTCGTCGCGACGGAAATTCGTTAATTCGGAATTAGCGAATTTGGGCCCGAAAGTGTTTACGGACACATTCGTATTCAGAAACGGGTGGAATCCGCAAATCACATCGCGATATCTCATTACTTGATACGAATAGATGATGGATGTATCTAGTCACCTTTAAGGGATGATACATTGTCTCTATTCTCAATGTGAGATAATGATGGCAAATGATGAATTTTCTTTTGGAGGGAAAAACCTTTCACGGTTTTTGAAGGGTTTTTTGATTAAAAAAATTCATTTTGGTATTTGATATCATTATCATTTTCTTTTCATTTTTGTCTCTCACGGTTTTTGGTAACAAAAGAAAAGAAAAACAAAAGGCTAACTCTCCTCTCCTTCTTCCTTTCTCTCACGCCGTGAGCTTCAACAAAAGGCAGAAAAATTGTTTTTCATTCTCCATTTTTGCTAGCACAAGCAAGGATCAAAAGAGGTGATAGGGGGAAACAACTTGGAGCTTGGAACACTTGAAGATTCGAGCTTCTCTCATCTTCTTGCTTGGCCGAAACTTCACCTTGAAGACTCAAGGATTGTCTTCACCATTTTCGTCACAAAGCTTAGTAAGTATGATTCCGCCATGTTTCTAGCTTTGCATGTATGTTATTTGTATTTCTATGGCTTAATCTTTCTTTGGGACTAATTATAGAAACCAACAATGGTATCATGAGCCATGTTTAAGCATGAAATACATTAGGGTTAATTTGGGGAAAATTGATTGAAGCATGTTCTTGTTAAATTGGATGCCAAAGTATGCTTATATGTATGTTATATGATATATTACATGATTAATTTTAAGAAAAATGCATTGGATGATTTTTCCCCAAAGTGGTTGTCTTGGCCAAATGTGGAGATACTTCCACTAAGTTGAATTTTTGCATGCACAAGTTCATTGGATGATTTGAGTATGCTTATATGTATAATATTTGATATAATACATGATCAATTTTGAGAAAAATGCATTGGATAATTTTCCCCCCAAATTGATGCCTTGGCCGAATGTGTAGGTCATTTTACTAATTTGGTATTTTGCATGCACAAGTTCATTAGATGATTTGAGTATGCTTATATGTATGATATTTGATGTAATACATGATCAATTTTGAGAAAAATGCATTGGATGATTTTTCCCCAAAATTATTGCTTTGACCGAAAATGGAGGTCCTTTCACTTAATTGGATTTTTTGCTTTCAAGTTCATTTGATGACTTAAAAATGAACGAGTAATAGATTAGTGATTCAATTGGATTGAAAAACAAATCGAACCGCAAAAATCCTCTTGGCCGAATACAACATGACATGTTAAAGGACTTGATTTTTTGTTCAAATAAATGTTAGACAAGTGTTTTGAACAATTGATGATTAATAAATTAAATTGGTGTTTTTTGAAATATTTGGTTTAATGAATTAATCATGCAATTACACTTTAATCAATTGAATTTTAAAATTTGGAATATTAAAATTTAATTAATGGGCTTTTATGTTTAATTGGGCCTTATGGGCTTGAAATTGATTTTATGGCACTTAAGGGTGATTCCTTATTTGGGCTTGGTAATTGGGTTTGACCCACATTGACCAAAGCCCAAGCCTTGATAAATCAATTGAAAGCCCATCGGACTTTAATTAAACACACATTGGATGTTAGTTGGGCTTGGAGACCCAATTTGATAAGATTTAGAATCTAATCTTTAAAAGCACATTAAAAGTGTAAACATTTAATTTGGAATTAAATAAATTGAATTAAATTGAATGCGACTTAAATTGGATTTAACGGGTAGTTCGATATAATTCATGAATTCGTACCTTATGTACTTATTCTCAAACGAGTTGGACTCGCGCAAAATCAAACCGTTGATTGAACATTGGATGATCACTTAAACAAAGACTAATTAATTGGATTAGATTGGTTGTATAGCATGTCTTGAATGAATATACATGTATGTGATGAATGAATAGTGTATAGCGGATGGATATTAGAAGGGAAAGGGTAATTTTAAAATTATTGTAAATTTAGAATTTATAAATTGGACCTGCGTGTCCAGCCTTATCTCTTTTATCTCTTTGTATTCTCTTCTCACCTAATTCCCCTCAATGTAAATGAGGTTTCTCTTATTGTATTATGTAATTGGGTAGAAGTAGAATATTGCTAGCGGGGAGTGGAAAGGGAGTGAGTGATTTGTTCTAGGAACAAGTTGTTTTATATATCCATCCGTATATCACTATTAATTTACTTTATGCACTTTATGATGTTTTAGAAGCATGCTTAAGGGTGTATGATGATGAGACCTAACAAAGATAATAAATTGGTTGCCAATTACGCAAAATCCCTCAATTTATATTAAGCAATTATCCTTCCATTGAATGATTCTTGTTCAAGATCCAAAATTGGCATTGGGTTTTGGCCAAAGTCAAGACCTTTGTCAATTGAGGATGTACTTGAATCATGAGAGTTTTGTTCCACATCGGTGTCTTGTCCAAGTTGTGATTTGTTGGCCAAAGTCAAGATCACTTCTTGTCCAACGACATTGATTACGAAACTTTCCTTGTCAATGGGTCCGCTTAACCGGAATCATTAGGTTTGTTGTGCCAAAGCCAAGGCCTAGATGGTTCGGAGGATATGGTTAGGAAAATGTATTAGATACATTGGCATAAGTAAATATACATATGTTTTGGACTTGGATGTCCACCTAACCGGATCTAGGAATTGGATTGGATCCAATTGATCTTTGAGATCTACCTAGTTAAATAGCATACAATTTGTTGGCCAAAGTCAAGGTTGTGTGTTATTTAACGGGATCCTAGCCCACTAGGAAATAGGATTTCCCGAGTTCTCAACAGAGGGTTAGAGACTTGATAAAAATAGTGGGAGGCTAGTATTGAATTTGCAATTTCATTCAGATACTTAGCCTTACGCGTCTTTCAAAATTATTTCGTCTATTATAAAAAAATTAGTTGGACTAATTCATTGTTATTTTTTGTGACAGTTTGACTGTACCCATTTTATCGTTAACTAGATAGTTGGACTATCGTAGTTGAGATGGCAAGCAAGGTAAATGTCCGAGACATCATCATGGGTGACAATGTCTTTAAGGGCACAAACTTCGCTGATTGGGAAATGAACCTAAGGATAGTCCTTGGGGCTGAGAGGATGCTGTACACTATACAAACACCTCTCCCGCCTAAGCCCACTGACCCACTTGAGCTGGAGTTATGGAAAACTCACAGCAATGATTGTGACACAGCTCAGGCTATTATGTTAGCTTCGATGACTCAGCACTTTCGTCGCCAGAATAGGGACTTGGATCCTTATAATATGATGGCTAGACTGCGAGATCTCCACCGCTCCAACAAGCGGATGGAGAGGTACGAGTTGGTGAAGAAAACTTCCGCGCCCGAATGACTGAAGGCGCATCAGTTGAGGCCCACGGGGCTCAAATGATCGCCGATATTGATGAGTTGGCCAATATGGGAATAGTCTTGGAGGCTGAGCTGACCATAGATTTGATCTTACAGTCACTTCCTGATACTTGGAGACAAATCATAATCAACTATAAGTTGATGGATACGGATGACACTCTTGGAGAGCTGTTATCCATCTTGAAGGAGTCTGAAAAAGAACTCCAAAAAGGGGGCAAGCGCGAGGCGCACTTTGCATCGACCTCTCAGAGGCCAAAGGCTGGGCCAAAGCTACTGGAGGGGTGAGGAAGAAGAAACATAAGAAAAAGGGTAAAGGCAAGTTGACAAAAGCTTCTGGGAAGCCAAGGGACAAATCTCAAGATGTCTGCCTCAACTGCGGCAAGAAGGGTCACTGGAAACGTGACTGCCGAATGGGCAAGGGACACAAGGAGGATATCAAGGCAGGCAAGGCACTAGCCTCTGGTATGTTTGTTATTGAGATAAATATGACTACTTCTAGTTTTAAAAATTGGATTTTTGATTCTGGTTGTGCTGCTCATATATGTACTGATTTGCAGGATCTGCAGAATAGCAGGATGCTGGCTTCAGGGGAGATTGATCTACGAGTCGGAAACGGAACTCCAGTTGCTGTTTTGGCTGTAGGGACTTTTGTTTTGGAATTGCCCTCGGGGCATATGCTTAAACTTTTGAACTGTTATTATATACCTAGTTTGACTAGGAATATCATATCTGTATCTTTGTTAACCCAGCATGGGTACACTTTTGTATTTAGAAACACTGGGTGTTATTTATATAAAATGATGCAGAAATTTGCACTGCTGTTGCAAATAATGGCCTTTATATTTTGAATATAAATGAATCTCCTAAACATAAAATAACAAACAAAAGGCTCAAAAAAGAGTAATCTAAAAGATGAAGCTTACATGTGGCATTGTCGTCTAGGACACATTAACAAGACTCGCATATCCACACTTTCGAAGAGTGGGTACTTGGACGGATTTGATCTTAATTCATATGATGTCTGCGAATCTTGTCTTTTAGGCAAAATGCCTAAATCACCTTTTAGTGGTAAAGGTGAACGTGCCACAGAACTGTTAGCCCTCGTTCATAGTGACGTATGTGGGCCCATGTCTAGCCAGGCTAGAGGTGGATATCATTACTTCGTAACCTTTACGGATGATGCATCTCGTTATGGTTATGTGTATCTAATGAGACACAAGTCGGAAACTTTTGAGAAATTCAAAGAGTTTCGACACGAAGTAGAAAAACAAACAGGCAAGAGTATTAAGACATTGCGGTCGGACCGTGGTGGCGAATACTTAAGTTATGAGTTTCAAGATTACTTGAAAGAAAATGGTATTCTTTCACAGTGGACTCCTCCTGGAACACCGCAATTAAACGGTGTGTCTGAACGGAGAAACCGTACCTTGTTAGACATGGTAAGGTCGATGATGAGTCGCACTGAGCTACCTATATCCTTCTGGGGATACGCTTTAAACAGTGCAGTACTTATTTTGAATAAGGTTCCGTCAAAGTCTGTTGAACAGACTCCATATGAGATATGGACAGGAGGAAACCAGGTTTCTCTTTCCTGAAGATTTGGGGATGCTGGGCATATGTTAAACGTTTGGAAGGTACCAAACTAGAACCCAAATCAGATAAATGCCTTTTCGTGGGATATCCTAAGGAAACCAAAGGATATTACTTCTATCACCCACAAGAGAACAAAGTATTTGTTGCTCTACATGCATTTTTCCTTGAGAAGGAATTCGTAGATGCAGTGGTAAGTGGGAGGAAAGTGGAGCTCGATGAAAATCGTAGTGATGCTGTTCCTGGCAATGAATCAACGACGGAACATAAACAGACCATCCAGGATGAGTCTGTACCATAATCTTCATATACACAAGGACCACGTAGGTCGGAGAGAGTCAGGACAGTACCTGAGAGGTATGGGTTCCTGATCTCGCCTCATGTAGATATTAATCTTATTGAGGATAATGAACCGACTATGTATGAGGAAGCAATACAGAATATTGATTCCGCTTTATGGCAAGAAGCCATGAAGTCCGAGATGGATTCCATGTATGCCAACCAAGTTTGGACACTGGTTGATGCACCAGAAGGCGTAAAGCCTATTGGATGCAGATGGATCTTCAAGAAGAAGACCGACATGGATGGCAACGTGCAAACGTAAAAAGCTAGGCTTGTAGGAAATGGTTATCGTCAACAATATGGTATTGATTATGACGAAACTTTCTCACCCGTTGCCATGATTAAATCCATTCGGATAATGCTTGCAATAGCTGCATATTTCGATTACGAGATATGGCAGATGGACGTTAAAACCGCTTTCCTTAACGGAAACCTTTTGGAGGATGTGTTTATATGCAACAACCTGACGGTTTTATCGTACCTAGACTTGCAAACAAGGTTTGTAAGTTAAATCGATCCATTTATGGATTGAAGCAAGCATCACGGTCATGGAATCAGCGTTTTGATGAGATCATAAAAGAATATGATTTCGTACAAAACGATGACCCTTGTGTATACAAGAAGGTTAGTGGGAGAGCACTGACTTTTATTGTCCTTTATGTCGACGACGTATTGCTTATAGGCAATGACATTCCCATGCTAACGTCGGTGAAAGCTTGGCTTTCATTAAAATTCTCCATGAAAGATCTGGGAGAAGCAGCCTTTATTCTGGGAATAAAGATCTACCGAGATAGATCTAGAAAGCTGCTTGGACTCTCCCAGAGTACATATATTGACAAAGTGTTGAAGCGATTCAACATGGATCAATCCAAGAAGGGATTGATGCCAATGTCACGTGGTATCCTTCTGTCTAAGGACATGTGTCCTAAGACTAAAGAAGAGAGAGATAACATGAGTCGGATACCGTTCGCCTCGGCAGTCGGATCGATCATGTATGCCATGATATGTACGCGACCTGATGTGTCATATGCTTTGAGCATGTGCAGTCGCTATCAGGCCGATCCAGGTGAAGGTCACTGGATGGCTGTTAAGAATATCCTTAAGTATCTTAGACGAACTAAGGATGCTTTCTTAATTTATGGAGGTGGAGAACTTGAGGTGTCTGGGTACACCGATGCAAGTTTCCAAACCGACAAGGACGACTTCAAGTCGCAATCGGGGTACATTTTTTGTTTGAATAACGGAGCAGTGAGCTGGAAATCTTCCAAGCAAGATACTGTTGCCGATTCAACAACTGAAGCGGAGTATATTGCTGCATCGGAAGCAGCAAAGGAGGCAGTTTGGATCCGAAAATTCCTAATCGGATTAGGAGTAGTTCCGTTAGCTGCTGAGCCCGTGCCATTGTATTGTGACAATAACGGGGCTATAGCACAAGCTAAGGAACCAAGGTCTCATCAACGATCCAAGCATGTTCTTCGGCGTTACCATCTGATTCGGGAGATTATACATCGTGGCGATGTAAAGGTCGAGAAGGTCGCATCAGATGACAACATTGCAGATCCGCTGACGAAGGCTGTTCTTCAGCAAGTGTTTGAACGACATATCATAGTTCAGGTATTAGATGCTTGAGTGACTGGCTATAGGCCAAGTGGGAGATTGTTAGACATTATGACCCATAGCGTCACTGTTTTGTAAATGATATTGTATTATTGTACAAAATTAACTATGTGATAATGAAATTGCCTTTTGCCGTTTTGTAAAATTATTTACTTTAATATATTAATGGCAAAAGTCCATATGATTAGTTCCGTATTGAGATGATATGAGACAGTATCAATATAAAAGGTTTAATCATTAAATATCCCTAGTCGGAGTATTATCGAGATCGGACATCGATAATGCGGAATAGACTAGTATTGCACTTGTGCGAGTTGTGATGGCACAACGGCATAGTTCTCATATATTTAAGTATTGGATACTTATGCAAGTGCGATAGGAGGTTGTGTTTTACCGATGGTACGGAAAACAGCTTCGCTCTGGATAGACCCCGCGGAATCCCATTGGTAGTATGTCTGCGTGTCTATGGGAGGCCGCATCAGGGTAGGTGTATATGGTCTTAACCTGAGACTTGCATCGCTAGTACTTGCGACAATCGGTAAACTTTGGTTTTGGTGGTTCGGGGCTTTAACCGGTTCTGTGTACGCCTCTTCTGGGTTTATCGAGAATCGTAGTGTACTGGATGTGATGTCAAGATGGAAGTATCACTTCAGACATATGGAGATGATGATCACGCAGGATACAGAACTAGTACTCTATAAAAGGTTGCAACCGTCGGGACAATATGACCAGGTCAGGATTGTCCGATTTAAAGAGACTAGTTGTTTGATATCCGATATATGTTTCGTACGGGGCAGACACATTTCCAGCCCCAGGCCTAACATGTGATCGTCCGATACTGGATCGATGTACGCAATACTACGGTATACTACGCTTGATATAGATCTAATATTCCAGTAAGAATATTTCTGGAGAATTGGGTAGGCATGGCGCTTTGCTAGAAGCCAACCTTGTCTTGTAAATCGGTAAAAACGTAGTACGAGGTACGTACGTACGTGTTGGATTATCCAACGACCGTATTTACTGCCAACATATCCGGAGATCTCTTGGGTCGCTTCCTGAAGATTCACCTATGATGTTTGATTCGAACTTTATTAATCTTGGATTAATTACGGAGAAACTTTATCTTGGATAAAATAGGATTTTAATTGGGCAGAAGAATTAATTTGGAATTTAATTTGTTAAGCGATCTGAAAAAAATATAATTCCGCTAGAGGTAATTATTTAATTCTCGTCGCGACGGAAATTCGTTAATTCGGAATTAGCGAATTTGGGCCCGAAAGTGTTTACGGACACATTCGTATTCAGAAACGGGTGGAATCCGCAAATCACATCGCGATATCTCATTACTTGATACGAATAGATGATGGATGTATCTAGTCACCTTTAAGGGATGATACATTGTCTCTATTCTCAATGTGAGATAATGATGGCAAATGATGAATTTTCTTTTGGAGGGAAAAACCTTTCACGGTTTTTGAAGGGTTTTTGATTAAAAAAATCATTTTGGTATTTGATATCATTATTATTTGCTTTCATTTGTCTCTCACGTTTTTTTTTTTTTGGTAACAAAAAAAGAAAGAAAACAAAAGGCTAACTCTCTCCCTTCTTCCTTTCTCACGCCGTGAGCTTCAAACAAAAGGCAGAAAAATTGTTTTTCATTCTCCATTTTTGCTAGCACAAGCAAGGAAAAGAAGAGAGGTGATAGGGAAACAACCTTGGAGCTTGGAACACTTGAAGATTCGAAGCTTCTCTCCATCTTCTTGCTTGGCCGAAACTTCCACCTTGAAGACTCAAGGATTGTCTTCACCATTTTCGTCACAAAGCTTAGTAAGTATGATTCCGCCATATTTCTAGCTTTGCATGTATGTTATTTGTATTTCTATCGCTTAATCTTTCTTTGGGACTAATTATAGAAACCAACAAACTAACCATGAGGGTACATGACCAAGAAGTAACATTCAATGTTTTCAAAGCCATGAATTTCCCGGATGACGGAAAGAAGGCGGAATGTTTCTGACTTGAAGTGATACATAGTACCATCCAGAACTCCAATGCAATGTAAATAACTACTGAAAATTTGTCTGTGGAGCCTGAAAATAAAGCGTACTGCGTACTGAAGAAGCCTATTCTTGCAATACAAGCAATAGAAGAGAAACAGTTCCACCAGCTCCAAGAATTGAAGGAATTTCACATACATCATTTTGAGAAGGCTAAACTGTACAAAGAAAATGCCAAGAAGAGACATGATGAGAAGTAGTGCACATACAACTAGAACCAGGGCAGAAGGTACTGTTAAACAAATCAAGATTGAAACTCTTCCCATGGAAGCCAAAATCACGGTGGTCAGGTCCATTCCTAATCACCAAAGTTTTACTAGATACAGCTGTTGAGTTACATGATCCCAACTCCAACAAAATATTCAAGGATAAAAACAAGCTTGTCAAGCACTACTGGGGAGAATCATTTGAGCAAAAAAAAAGAAAGTGTCACACTTTCAGATCCAGCCTAACATTCGGGCAGTCATGTCTAGCTGACGAATTTAAACTTAGTGCTAGCTGGGAGGCAACCCATGCAATTTGTATATATATTAAGATTTGGTGTGTTTGATTTTTGTATGTTTAGTTTTGCAGGTTAAGTCATTTCAGGATGGAAGACGTTCTCTCAAATCTTCACAAGCAATTTCCTTATCTCCCTCAAAAATTTTTGCTGAAAGTCTACAAAGCTCGCTTGGAATGGATGAGACTACTGATGATCAAAGGTATTCCTAATGACATTTGTTGGATTATTGAAGCACGGGTCCGATTGGCAGGTGAGTCCTCTAACTCTTTTATTTTATATCTGCCTGGTTTAGGAAGAAGCACATATGCTAAAAAGAGAAGAGCCAAAAGAATGGGTGTATGCTATAAATGTGCTCGTATGTTTTATAAAACTCATTTTCGTTCTTTAGGAATGATGTCTAATAACTGTGAAGATAAGATTAATTTCATTAGGGATGGCTTGAGTAAGGAGTCTTTGGATGACATATCGAAGACTCTTGAGACGCATCCCAGTAGATATGTATATCATGAAATTCGTATGTTATATGCATAATTCGGAAAAGAAAGACAACAGTTAAGTCTCAGGAATCTGACTTTAAAAGACTCTGTTTGCCAATTTATAAGAAAATTGGATTGAAAGCTTGTCCCTGACGTATAGACGTCAATCAAGCTGTTACTTTCTTGTAAATATTATATCTTTTTCTAATAATTGTGATTTGTTTTGTTATTTTCTTTTATTTTCTCCGACATGATCCAGACTTTTTGACCTTTCACGATTTCTTTTATAATTTTACTAATAATCGTCATTTGAAAGATACTAGTGCTATTATTACTAACCCTTTTCAGGAGTTATAAATTCAACTCATCATTGCACTTTTGAAGGCATCCAGATAAAAATGGAAGCCACTTCAAGAAGATGAGTTATAAATATATGTGTCTTTTGTGGTACTAGTGTTGGTACTAAGCCACAATACGTAGCAGCAACACATGAATTGGGTCGAGTCATTGCCGAAAGGATTATGCACCTAATATATGGCGGTGGAAATCTTGGACTAATGGGGATCGTTTCAAAGGCTTTACAGGATGGAGGCAGTGAAGTTCTGGGAATCATCCCAAAACCCTTGGCGGAGGCAAATCTGATAGGACCATCAAACAGAGAAGAACTAATTGTGCCAGGAATGTCTGAACGACCGGTGGAGATGATTAACCGTGCTGATGCTTTTATTTCTTTGCCAGATGGCTTGGGTACACTAGAGGAAAATTTTACAGTACTATCTTGGGTGAACTTAAACATACACCAGAAACCAATTGGATTATTCAACGTTGATGGATTTTATGATTTTCTTTGTCTGTTTCTTGATGATGCCCGGAGAAATGGATTCATGTCAAAACCTTTAAAAGAACTCTTCTTTACTGCCAGAACTGCCACAGATTTAATTGACCAAATCTTAGCCTTTGAACCACAAATTGACCCTATCATGTCCAAGATAAAATGGTCAAATGATGATCGTGGTAAGTAGCGTCGGATAAATCTAGATCTTAACCTTTAATTTTTCTCTTTTAGATGTAGAATTTCAGCTATCCAGGTACGGTTTTCTAAACTCTTCTTCTATTGTTTAAGACATTGGGGACAATGTCTCATTTAGGTTTGTGGGAGGGGAATAATTAATTTGTATCTTGTATTGTTTTGTTTTAGCCAAATTTTTCGAAAAAAAAAAAATTTGAAAATTTTTACAAAAATTAAAAAAATATTTTGTTTTTTGTGTTTTTAATTTTATTAATCAGGTGAAATTGATGTGAGATAGCTGTGTAAGGAGTTTCCACTCCTGAGACGTATCTCAACCTATTTCGGAACAAGTTAATTTTTGTTTATTTCCTTTTGAATTATTTAATTTGTGAATTCTCCTTAAAATTGATTAAAATGGATCTTTATATGTTCAGTTGACAAATATTATCAATATGCATGGTAACATACAGACATGAGATGTAATTGAAAAGTTTGTAATATTCAGTGATATAGTTTAATTGGAGGAAGCACCTAAAAAAACGAAGAGATAAAAAAAAATGTCCTAGATCCGAGTTATTAAGTCTGTAAAGGTGTTTTAACACCTAGTGCCCTAAAACCATATGGTTTGGGAGTCACTGGCCCAACACTCGTTACATGGATCGAAGATGTTACAAATATATATATATATATATATATATACATTTATATCGGAAATCTGAGTAATTAAGTCTGTAGAGGTGTCTTAAACAAATAATGCCCTAAAGCCAACTGGTTTGGGAGTCACTGACCCAAAGCTCGCTATATAGATGGAAGATATTGTATATAAATAAAAAAATAGAAAAGAAAAAAAATCAGAAAAATATTTCGATGCTTTAAAAAATGTGTGAATTCTGATATAACTTTAGGACAAAAATATTACTCTCTTATCAACTGCACTTGTGACTATTGTGGGCAAAATGAGTTGATTAATATTTTGTTGGCTGTGTATATGAAGAATGGTAAAAAAATAATCGAAGAATTCACTTATTCAGTAATCTAGAAAGAAAGAAAACAATTATGAACTTTGATAAGAAGTTTCACTTGTTTAGTCACTAACTTCTTTATTCTCTTTTCTCTTGTCTTTTTGTTTTTGTGTGCATTAGTTTTACTATCTTTTTAATTTTATCAAACGTTTGTGGGTATCGTTGTTGTAAGCCCTCATGAGACTACAACTCGTCCACTAGGGACACATAGAGGTTTAAAGGCTTGTTGCATATGCTAAATGCAACTGTGATCCCTACGAAAGTGGCTTAGTTTAATTTAAATTATTTCTTGTATTTTATTATTTTTGCTCGAGGACTAACAAAATATTAGGTTTGGGGGTGTGATGAGCGGAAAATATATCAATATTTACCGCCCATTTTACTTAATATTTTGTTTAGTTTCTCGGGTTTGATGAACGTTTTGATGTGTTTTAGTTAATTTTTCAGATAAAATAATATTGGGACTCAATGGAATCATTTAGGACGAAATGTGGGTCAAATAAGGGCAAAAATTGGACTTGACATATTAATTTTGTAGATTGGAAACTTGAAAGGGTGTTCTAACGAAATACAGTTTCGGAAATTCCAATTTTACGCAATTATCGTATTTTGGATATAACGTTTTACTCCGATATCGGATTGAGCAGATTCAAGATCTAGATTAAAGAAGACTCAAAGATCTACAATGTTGAAGAACAAAATAATTTCGATTTCTGAAGATTTCATGACCGAAATTGAAAAAACATCCAGAAGTGTGTTATGCGTAATTATTAAAGTCATTTTCAAAGCAAAAAATTAAAAATAAAAATAGTCAAACTCCCACCAAACATGATAGCAATTAATAATGGATTTGGTGGAGCAATTAGTGGAGCAATTAATAATGGATTTGGTGGAGGAAAAATTTTGCCTATAAATACCAAGCCATTTCATTTGTAAATTCATACTTTCTTCTAAGGAATTCCTTAATAATACTAAGAAGATTGTATCTTGTTTGTTTATTTACATCTTTCAGTAATTAATTTCCGTATTTACACTTTCTTTTCTTTACTTTTCAGTCTTTACTTTCTGCAATTTACTTTTACGCACAATACTTTTCTTTCTTTAATTTTCAGATTTTACTTTTCAATAATAAGGAGGTAACTCCCCCTTGTTGGGGTAAGAGGTAAAGCTTTTATTACTAATATTTAGATTAATCTCCCTTAAATATAATATATAAACTAGTTAAAACCTGACTTAATGAGGATACTGTCTGATTGGTCGGTTGGTAATTATTGAAATTGGTTTTAACCTGACTAAACTGGATACCGCCTGATTGGTCGGTTGGTAATTTATTATTAATTTGACTTAATGAGGATACCGCCTAAATGGCTGGTTGGTAGTTATCATGCAAACTTAATATATTATATTAAGGGAGATATCTAAAATAGAAGTAATAAAAGTTGATCATTTTACCTCATCATTTTCTTTTATTGTACTTTTACTTTATTTACTTTTCAGCAATTTACTTTCAGTATTTACTTTTCAGCAATTTACTTTCAGCCTTTACTTTTCAGCATTTAATTTCCAGTATTTAATTTCAGTATTTACTTTCCGTCATTTACTATTCAATATTTAATTTCCAGCAATTTACTTTATGTCTTTTATTTTATTTAAGCTTTTACTACCTGTAAATATGTGTCGTAACTAAGTCAGTTATCTAAGGTTGTGATGAATTCCAATATCACAGGTTAATAAGAGGTTATTTTATGGTTTGGGTAATATAAAGGTTTATTTATTAAGCCTTAGTCTTAATGCTTCTTATTAACTAGCTATTAATAAGATTAATTCGGTAAACTTGAAATGAACTTGGAAAAGGGATTTTTGGTTTAAGACCTTAGACTCAATAGCCCACGATCTTCCTTGAGGATAGATAACCCTTTAATAGATTTCCTTATAGGATAGGAATATACCTGTCGGGCGGGGGTAGCCATAATTGGAACTTAATCTTAATGAATTCAGATAACTTGGTTGACATAGGAATATGATTAATTAAGTTACAATGGGTTGTTGTATCTGACCATCGGAATAGGCTTTTGCATAATTTCGTATTCCAAGTTAGTAAACTAATATTACACAAACGTAAAATAACCACTCATCTTTTAAAAGATATTGGAAAGATTCAAAATCCTGGATAGTTTCTAAATAATTTAAATTTTCTTCAATCTATTTTCGAGCAATTTTATTTACTTGTTTTAAGTTTAAAATCACTTTCAAATCAAACAACTAATCCATTAGATACTTGTAAACATTTAGCTTCATAAATTGATAACAAAAGGTTTTAAGTCATCGTGTGATCGATATTTTTTATACTACTTGAACGATATGTGTGCTTGCATTATACGTTTGTGACAACGCCGGTCAAAACATATCACTAAATCATATTTAGTTTCAATCTAATCGTAATTAGATCGAAATATATATAAAAACAAGAAATACTACCAAAAATTAAGTAATATTATGGAAAAAGAAATTGTTCGTATTCATAAATCGGACATGAATACGATCTGGATTGGCACTCCGTGCACCAACCCTAACAGAAGGATCGCTAGAAAGATCACCAACACTAACATCCTAAGTATAAGAGCCATTGGTTGACAACAGTAGTACATAAAGAATTTAGCTAAGAATTATGAAGTCCTAAGGCCACAGATAGACAGATAAATGAGAACTCTAAAGAAGGAACTCATAAGCAGTGGGAGCTTAGTAAGGGGAAAATGGAGAGGGTAAAATAGTTATTTAAAATACGATGATGAATATTAGAATAAGATCTAGTATGTGGAGCTAATGAGATACCTAGTAAGATATACCTTATAAGATCATTAAAATGGTTACAATATAAAGAGTAGCTGAAAAACCTGAGGTATACTCAAGTCAATGGAAAACGAGAGTCATTGATTGTGGTATGAAATATAATAATGACACCTTAAATTTGAGGAGAAACAAATGGCCTAAGTGATATTTAAAAGTAGTGTTATGATAACAAGAGATATTAGAGCTAAGGAGAAATGAATCAATTGGAACGGTAGTGAGATACATGAAAATCTAGTTAGGACCTTACAAGTTAATCATGCTTGGTGAAAGCAATAGTTAGATGAGAGGCCTTTTGGGAAGGGTTATGAGGTTTTAAATCTTTAAAGGAAAGAAACAAGTGAAGTGAAATACAGTCATAGCTCATCTGATAGTAAAAAGTAATTCACTTAAGTACCAGTTCGAGGAAAACCTAAGATCAAGTATTTCTAGCACATATTACAGAACATCAGGAAGTGTAGGAAGAAAGATAGATAACTTTCATGAACAATAAGTTTCATAAAGGATTCACACTTTTATGGGGACAAGACATCGTAGACGGATTTCTTTCCCTACACAAGAAAACGGTTTCTGGAGGGACTCCCAAAGATTAAGCTATCACATATAAGGATCAAATAGAATATACCAGAATAAGAGATTCCTAGAATTAATAGTACTACGTTCTTGAGAAGTAAAGCAAGTAAAGGAAGATAAGAGTAGCATATATCATGTACTTTAAAACCAAGTCAAACCTAAACACTTTAGCATCAGAGGGGATTCGTGGACGAATCATATTTAATGGGGGGAGAATTTATAATGACCGGTAATCTCAACTACTGTTACATTACAGGAAGAGTGTTACATAATATAAATTATGTTTGGACATTTATATACTCATGAAATGACTTTGGGGATAATCGGTAATTTTTTGAGATTCCGATACGAGACGGTACGATGTTATACTCTCGATAGCCCATTGTATTTGGGCCATACCACTCTCATACGAACTCCAATTTTTTTGAATTTTATATCGTCAGAAAGCTAAGATCGAAACTTAAATGTTCATTATTTTTCCAAATTCGAATCAGAATAAGGTTAAAAAAAATTATTTTCATAACTATTACAATAATTTCGGGAAAATACTAGAATTGAGTGATGTGACCTCACCCTGGCCACTCATTTGCAAATAAAAAATTAGTCTTATGCCCTCTAAATTGAACATTATTCATCAACCCCATCCTCAAGTCAAAAGAAACGTGAGATGCTCCCACTACCTTAGAAAAACTTGTCATTTTATTTCTTCAATTTTTCATCATTTTGGAGTAACAAGTGATGGTGCCAAGATTCCTCTCATGCAAAGTAAGCTCTCTATCTTATTTTCCTCCTCTAATTTAGTTTTGAGCTTGATATATGGGAGCCCCAAATTCGCATCTTGAGAACCCTAAGATTTGGAAATTGCTTAATTAGCTTTGATTGAGTTGCTAGCATGCATGATTATGTATTTCATGATAATATAAAAATGGAATTATGCAGTTCATGTGAAGGGGTGGCCATATGTGTCATTATTTTATAGGAGAAGTTGTGGTTGCTTTGATGGAAGTTGATGATGAAGTGTTATAGGAATGATGTGTGTTGAGAGAAGAATTTGAGATAGTGTTGAAACTTTTAAGGCTTTAGTATCCATGTTTTGATTTAATAGTATATAAGAGGTTAGGGATTGAGGTTTGCCCTTGTATATGAATATTGAAGTTTAGAGATTTTATTATGTAAATGTGTTAGTGTGATGATGGGGATTGCATTGAGCATTATTTTTGGGAAAATTGGAGATATGCCATGATTTTGGGCTAGCATCGTGACGCATAGCAGACATAAACACTCTGCCTCGATTCTGGTTGAGTAAGCATTGCGACGTCCAGCACCTAATGTTGCGACGTGGAGCAAGCAGAGGCTCTGCTCAGGTCTGAACCAGTGGGCATCGCGATGCGCAACGTCTGGCGTCGCGATGCGAGACTAATTTCCAGAATCAGATTTAACCCTTCCAATTGCAACTTAATATGTTAGAGGCCACCCTTAGAGTTTCATTTCATCTTATGTACTCGTAATTTATCATGTCACAAACGTAAGATATCATATAACGACGATAATTTTGAAATATATTCCATGATTCGTATTCTGATTAAGTTACCTATAAAAGGTTATCGAAGGAATAACAAATTCATTCAGCGAGGTGAAGTAATGCTAGTGGACTCCAAATCAGTGAGTGGACACTTTTTCCTTAAGTTGATTTCCATTATATTATTTTGATTTCAGACTTACTTTTCTGTATTAGGGCGTTGGCCGAGTTTTCTTTCCAATATGTTTTGACAAAGATGATTTGAGAAATGATTTAGTAAAACTTAAGTTCTGTGATTTCGGGGCATGAGGGAAAAACCCACCTCAGTATGTAACTTGACTTATATATGGAATTGACGGATGCAGATATCGTGTACACACACAGTTTAAGACTATGGATAACAGATGGCCCTAGATCATAGATTCAGATTTTGAAGGGTAGCATGGATCCGCACCCTCGGCTCTAGATTGTGGCTTGGTGGATAGTGATACGTAACTCCCCAAGACCACTAGATTTCAGGGCTATAGGGACGACGATACGTAACGCCCCTATACCATAGTTTCAGAGGCAGGTAGTGGGGTGCTTTGGGGGACGGTGATACATAAAGCCCTAATGTCATTGATTTTCACTCCTGGCTCTAGTTAGGCGTATGAGGGGACGTCGATAAGTAACGCCCCCATGCGTCAGATTTTTCAGAGACAAATATTTCAGTGATAGTTTTCAGAGTCAGATTTGCATAAAGAAAAAGTTCAGAAAAAAGATTTTTCAGAAATGAAAAATTTCAGAGATAAGTTTTCTAGAGACATGATTTTCGAAATGGACTAGAGTTATGAAAGAATTTTCAAGAAAGCTCAATTTTACAGAAAGGATTCAGAGTTTTCTTTTCCAAACTAATAACAGTTTTTAGAACAATCAGTTTTCTTAAAGATATTTTCGACATCAGAACTATAAGATATTTTCATCTAAGTTTACCATATATTTTTATTGGTGATCAGGCAACAAGAAGCATTAAGGTTAAGATTCAATAAACAAGACCAAACATCACACATTATATTAGAAAATCAATTATTAAACTCGTGAATATTGTGCTTCATCACTTCCCTAGATTTAAAATAAAATACTGGGATTGGGGGAGCCACCTTTAATATTTCAAATCTAGAAATCTCCCTTATTATAATATATAAATTAATTATATTAAGTCCAACCGACCATTTAGGCGGTATCCAATTATGTCAGGTTAAAAAGATATTAATTAAGTCCAGCCGACTATATAGGCGGTATCCAATTATGTCAAGTTAAAAATAATTTATATATAATAAAATAAGGGAGATTAATCTAAATTATCATATTAAAAGATTCACCATTCCCCTAGCGAAAATTAATTACTAAACATAAAAGAAAGTAAGAACACACGAACTATTATTACTAAAAATAAAAATACATAATTAAAATATAGAAAATAAACACACAAGATACAATCCTCAAGTTTATTAAAAGAAACCTGAAGGAAAGTATGAAAATTCTAAATGAAATCAGCTTCTATTTAAAGGGAAAAATGACTTTTCGCGTCGCGAGTCATTGAGATGTTTTCCACATGTACATGGTTTCGTCCAGCGTCGCGATGCGAGAAGTGTTGCACGTCACGACGCATTGAATAGTTGAAGATGCGTGTCAGCAGAGTGCACTTTCAGCACTGATGTTGAGGCGTCGCGATGCGTGACTGCTGAAATTTCTATTTTGCACTTTTTGTATGTTTTTCATCGTTTTGGCCCCGAGTTGATTCCATTGAGTCCCAAAACTTTATTTATCTGCAAAACAAATAAAAACACATCAAAATATTTATAAAACCCGAGATCCTATATAAAATATTAGGTCAAAGGAGTGGTAAATATTGATATATTTTCCACTCATCAACGACCAAGTATTACAGGACACTGGTTTATAACTATCTGCTACATGTTGTGTTTCTATGACAATAAAATCCACAAGATATATGAATTTATTGACTTGTAATAACAAATTTTTCACAATTTCTTTCGGTACTTTAACTGATTTATCGGCAAATAAAAGAGTAGTTGAAGTTGTTTTTAACTTGCCAATATTAAGTTGTTGGTAAACCGAAAAAGGAAGCAAATTGACACTGACTCCAAGATCAAACAAGCATGTTCAATTTTTGATTTCCAATAATAGACGCAGAATTAAAGTTTAAGTGCCCTTATGTCTTAAAAGTAGCCATCTTGGAGATACTGTGTTTAATAGCCATCTTGGAGATACTGTGTCAAAACAGTAGCGTGAAATTAAAGTTTAAGGGCTGTAACATCCCCAGTACGGGAATGTTACCGGCAAGCAACATATCCCATTGTCACCTAAGACTCTAATTCATGCACTAGAACAATTGCTTTTATCTTAATGCTATGCAATGTTTCACGTAATCATACATGCAACTAAATAACTTAAATAAACTTAAATGCGAGGACATGTACATATGTACATATGTGTAATATATATATATATATATGTCTGAAACTATTTATAATATATATACAATGCCAAACACAAGCCATTGATACAACAAAATGACTTCCAGAGAACTACATTCTACATGAACATAGATCTGGAAAGATGGACCCAATGACTAGTGACCGCAGAGTAACACTTGTCCTCGAACTGGATCTCCAAAAGCGGCACGTGGCTCACCAAAAGAAGAATCCTGCAAAAGAACTAGGTAGTGGTGGGGGTGAGTCCTGAGGATCTCAGTGAGCGGAGATACAAAATAAGAAATTGAATCAATATATCTGAACAAAATCATTCATTCATAAAATACTTTTGAACACTTTATTTGAAAACTGGTTCTTTTCTTTAAAGCTGAGAAAAACCTTTTCTTAAAACTTTCTATGAAGAATATCTCTAGTACTGTGGAAAACTTGACGGATGGTGGCGTTACGTATCGTCGTCCCCCCATACGCCTAACTAGAGCTAGAAGTGCAAATCTATTACTTTGGGGCGGTAAGTATCGTCGTCCCCCAAAGCATGCCACTCATATCCCTGAAACTAGTGGGCTTGGGGTGTTACATATCGCCGTCCCCCAAACCACTGATCTAGTGCCGATAGTGCTGATCCATGCTACTACATGACAATAAAACTAGGGACTAGGGGCGTTATGTATCGCCGTCCCCCTAGCCCTGAACTACGTGTGAACACGGTCTATGTCCGTCAATTCCATAAGTAAGGGCTGAGGTGGGTTTTTCCCTCATTCCTTGAAAAACATAATGTATTGCTTTTAAACTTTAACACTTTCAAATCAAAACTTACATAAAAGTAACTGATAATTTAATAAGGGTAACGACCTACAACTTAAAAAATAAGTCTTGAAAAAAATCTTAATCAGAAAACGAGTAATATAAATCAATTAATAAGAAAAATGAATCTCCACTCACAGATTTGAAGTCGGATCAAGTTCCCTTCACGTCGTTGGGGGCGAACGCGGCTCCTGATGAGTATCTATACAGAATACACTCAGTTAGAATCAGCATTTATAAAATACGGTTGAAAATCAAATTAAATTCCTTAACCTAATTGGATTACTCCCATAGAACATTTCTATTCCTTAAATGAAATGTAAAATAAAACTCAGACCCTTAGTTATGGGTCATAGATTATAAAAAAAATTCTGATTTTTGGGTTCACGTCGCGACGTCGGTCCCATCTATGTCGCCACGTGCCCGTGTTAATCGAAGGCATGCTTCTGCCTTGTATGTGTCGAGACGTGACGCCGATTCCAATGGCATATTTTTTATTCTCTCATGATTATCCCTAAATCTCATTTCATTTCCACACATAAATTACCATCATATAACACTCCCCATCATCTTATTACTATCAAAATCACATCACCTTAATACCCTAACTAATATGATATATCAAAATTTACCCAAACATAAAGTTATAAATCAAACAATCATCATTATTCAAATGTCTACTAATCACCAACATACTACTATCATCAAACCATTAATACTTAAAGCATCAAAGTTTGGGTCATGCCTTACTTACCTTAAATCCAAACTTTTCTTCTCTAATGGGTTTCCCTAAGCTTCTTCTTTTCTTCCTACAGTTGTTTGGTGATGGCTAGTTTTTGATTTTTCTCCTTAGGATTTGTAAAAGAAAAATGAAGTTACTCCTTCTTCAACATCTCTACCTCACGCCCAAGTGAGAAAGAAATTCTCAATTTATTTGTTACCTCCTCTCTTTTACAATTCAAGAAGTTAGAAGACTTCTCTAGAAATTTAGACAACATTTGGGCTTACAAATCGGGCCAAGTATAAGTATATGTATATTAAGCCTACACCCTTTTAATTATTGTAGTGGGCCTAAGCTTAAGTTAAGCTTGATCTAATGAAGAAAATAGGCACTCCTTTAATCTAAATGGGCCCATTAATTATCAATAGGCCCCTCTGGCACGAAATGAGTAGGGTTCGCGGGGTTCAAAGTCATCTTACTAAAAAATATAGGTCATTACAAATTCTCCCCCCTTCAAATGATTCGTCCTCGAATCAAAATGTTTAAAGGATATGATGTGTACCTTCATCCGCGAAGAGTTGGGGGTATTGCTCTTTTATAGCTTCTTATGGTTCCCAAGTAGCCTCTTGTTCCTTGTGATGTTGCCAAATCACCTTGACTGAAGGAACCCATTGAGATCCTAGCTTCCTTGTCTCTCTTCCCATAATAGCTACTGGTTGTTCCGAATAAGATAAGTCTTGATGGATATCAATTGTCTGAGGCTCCAACACATGAGATTCGTCACGTAAATACTTGTGTAGCATAAATACATGAAAAACTGGATGTATCCTGTCCGTGTTAGGTGGTAGCGCTAATTCATATGCTCTTCCTCCAACTCTCCGATGTATTTGGAACAACAAATAAATCTAGGGCTGAGTTTTAGCTTTTTGCCGAATCTCATGACCCCTTTAAAATAAGATACTTTTAGAAAGATAAAATCCCCCACCGAAAACTCCAAATCCTTTCTCCGATTATATGCATAACTCTTTTGGCGACACTGAGCCGTACTCAACCTCTCTCATATTAGCTTTACTTTCTCCCCGACATCTTGTACCAAATCCGGTCGCAATAACTTTTGCTCCCCTACTTTAAACCATCCAACTGGTGATATACACTTCCGTCCATACAATGCCTCGAATGGTGCCATTTGAATACTGGCTTGATAGCTATTATTATAAGCAAATTCTATAAGTGGAAAATACTGGTCTCATTTACCCTCAAAATCAACCAAACAAGCCCGGAGCATGTCTTCTAAAGTCTGTATGGTGCACTATGACTGACCATCTGTCTGAGGATGAAAGGCTATGCTAAAGTGTAATTGTGAACCTGAAGCCTCCTGAAATGATTGCCAAAAATTAGAGGTAAACTGAGAACCTCGATCAGAGACAATCGAGATAGGTACTCCATGCAACGACATTATCTCATCCAGGTACAATTTGGCATACTGGGCTGCTGTAAAGCTAGTCTTCACTGTGAGAAAATGCACAGATTTGGTCAATCTATCCCCAATTACCCATATAGAATCACACCATTTTGAGGTACGTGGAAGCCCGATAACAAAGTCTATAATGATCTTTTCCCACTTCTTCTCCAAAATGTCTGTACTCTGCAACTTCCCTGATGGTCTCTGATGTTTAGCTTTAACTTGCTGAAAAATGAGACACCTTGTGACAAATTTAGCCACATCCTTTTTCATGCCATCCCACCGATAAAGATCCTTAAGGTCGTGATACATCTTGGTGATCCCATGATGCATGGTGTAAGATGAAGTATGGGCCTTCTCTAATATCGATCGTTTCAACTCTGAAACTGGAGGAATAAGAATCCTATTCAGCTTCCTGATGAGATTTTCACCGTCTAAATAATGCTCATCCTATGTACCTTGCTGTAATCGACATCTAGTCTGTTGCACCTCAGGATTCACTTCCTGTGCAACTCTGATTTCATCAACGAGGGTGTATTTAACTTGAATCTGCGCCAACAACCCTCCTTGAGTTGTCACTTGCAATTTCACTCCCTCCAGCATACAACTCTGCATTTGTTTGACTGGGCGCCATCTCTAAATCAGTAAATGAGCCAAACTTCTCATAGACTTCCTGCTTAAGGCATCCGCGGCAACATTAGCTTTGCCCGAATGGTATTGAATGGAGCAATCATAGTCTTTCAACAACCCCACCCATCTCCTCTATCGCAAATTAAACTTCTTTTAGCTCTGGATATACTTAAGGCTTTTGTGATCAGTGAAAATTTCAAACCTTTGTTGGAATGTATGCCCTAGAGCTACATGTGATGTAAACGGTTTTATGTATTTTGAAATAAAAGGATGCATTATTCATTTATCAAATTGTTTGTTTGATTTTTGCATATTATATATCATCTTAAATACCCTAGATTACTTATGTTCCTTCGGACTTAATGTATGAGTGTCATACACATGAGGATTTAAGTCTGCAGTTAGTAATCTTAAATAGTCCATAGAGAGCAAACAAAATGGGTACTTTGTTTGTGGTTTATCTATAGCTGCGGTACATTCTATATTTGTATGGCGATCTTGATCCAGATCGTCCATGTAGAGACATGAGAATGGAGGCACCTTGTATGATGCGATCATATAGTACTGGACCCAAATGCAAATGACATTTCGATCTACTAGATGGTCATATATGGTTTTATGTTAATCCTGAGTGTACTACGAACTCCTGCATGGGAGGTCATGTCCTTTGATTTACAAAAGGTGAGGTTGGTGTAGCAGTCCCGGCCAATAACTACGTATTACATAGACATGGAGTTCACTCTTTCTTATGAGAAGTATATGAGTATCTTTCTTAAGGTTTGATTCGGTGCTTGAACGATTTGAGCGCTCAAGTCTTTCTATTACGAATAGAAAGATTAAAATTCATAATAGTTATGAATAAATCGTTCATTAGAGAATCAATGGTACTTAAGGTAAAAATAATTAGAGGCGTATAACAAACATTATGACCCGGCTATAATTATGAGATACTCGTGAAGGGTCGAATCGATATGTAATTACTATATCGATGGACACCGACTTGGTTCGGCTTAATATATCATCTGTAGCAACGAGAGTGCAACTTTGGGTTTTTAGTGGAATAACCCGGAGTTAATAATTCGGAATATTTAATTAAGAGCTTAATTAATATTCCGAGATTATTGGAGCTCAGAACCGTAGGTCCATTTGGTCCCGGTGCTAGCTCGATTTACTATAGCAGATTTAGTATATTGGATAGTCCAATTATATGCTCACAAAGGTATGTATATTATTAATATGATTAATAATATTAATTGTCACACTTGAAACTTTATATTAAAAGTTAATATATATAGTTTTATTAAATATATGATATTTAAACACATGTTATTTAATTACATTAGATATAATTAAATAGAAGGTTAAGTAAGTAATTTCCAAATTTTGGGTTTTGGAAACCTTTGGACTTAATTTAGAAGTTACATATGTTTAAATAATATTTAATCTTTTTATTTTGTAACATATATTCCATTATGGAAATTAATATATTGATGTTACAAAAATTTATTATTTTTCTAATGGTGGCCGAATTCTTCAAGAATAAAGGGAATGGATTTGTTTGTTTTGGAAACAAATAATCCATGGCATTAATTTGGAAATTATGATTTTCAAATGGTTAATTGCTTATTTAATTTTGTAACATCTTTTCAATAATGGTAATTGAAAATTGATATTGAAAAAAAATTAAATATTTTCCCTTGCTTGGCCGATTCTTTGATGAAAAGAATAGGGAGGGATTTGTTTGTTTTGCAAACAAATAACCCTAAATATAAAAAGAGGATTTAATTTTCTTTTTGAGAACACTCTAACTCTTGCAACCCTAGCCACCTTCTTCTTCTTCTTCTCCATTCTCTCAAAAGTTGAGAAACTCCATTGAAGAACAAAATAAGAAAAATATACTAAGTGTGTGATTAAATCTGTAAATCGTTTATGGATTTGTTTTGTGAGTGTAGCCCACACTACTTTCCATTGGTTACGAGTCATAGCACGGAAAACTTTGTGGTGACGAACAAATTATCTTCTTCCTATATTTTCATAGGTCACGGCAGTGAGGTTTGGTATTACCTCATTGCCGCACCTTGCTTGATTGATTTGGGGCTCGTTTTGTTTTCGTTTTAATTCGGGATTTTGGAAAACACTTAGGGAACCTTTTAGGACTGTATTTTGAGTGATAAATCAAACCTAACACATCCTAGCAGTTCACGCATATTATGAGCTATTTTGTGTGCAGTTCCGTTGTGTAAAGGGAAAGCAGAAAAAATTTTCAAGTTCGATCCGTGTGCCTACGACGCTTCCGCTGCGCGAGGAAAGCGTTTCCTACAATTGACATCAAGCGAGGTTGAAAAGTGTTCTTAACTCTTCTATTTTTCATTTAAAGTTTCTGTTTTTAATATATTTATATGAGTTATAAATATGATATGCATGTTTAGATGAGTGGGCACAATGTGATATTCATATGATGAATGTTTTTGTTATTTCATGTGATGAAAGGATTTTGCATTGGTGGTAAATTTTTTCGGCTATTATTTTTTTGTAGTTGGTTTTGGTTTTGGGATGTAAGGCCATAAGGCCATTGTTTACATTTGTTGTAATTTTATTTTTCAATTTAAAATTTCAATTCTTGTAATTTGGAGCACCGAAGTCGCAAAAGGAGCCAACACCACTTTGAAGCGGGATTTGAAGACCAATGACTGCCTTGGTGAATCTTATGTACTAATTAGATTAGTATAGAAAAAATAAGAGCCCGGTCAATGCAAACTATTTTTTTATGTTATATGTATGTTCATTTCGAATTATTTGAATAACATGTCATATAGCTTAGGGTGCCCACTCTTGCATTTTACATGCCATAATGTCATAGATGCATTATAATTATACATATAAAAATATGATTTTATGTTATTTAAAATGTTTAAATTAAAATATGATATGCATAGAAATCAATTAATTAGATTAATTGGATTTATGGTTTAAAATTTGAATTCTAATATATTGGGCTTAATTGGTGCATAATAAATTCCATTGGTATATAGGATGGAAACCCGGATATAAATTCCATAGCCGAATCCGAATGGACGGTAATATGGTATGCACTCGAGATACAATTCCACGTACCATTGGATTTTATAACGCACTAAGATTTATTAAAATGTTTAATTAAAATTTTGACCTTTTAGAATTCCATAAATTTTAAACTTATTAGTGTTCTAGTTTTTTAAGAGTTAAAATATAATAGCTCACTAATACCACTCTAATTAAAATAGTTTAATTGAGTAAAACTATTAGTAGAGACTAATGGAATATTAGTGATATAAGTTTTAAGAGTTAAAATTGGTTAGGTCACTTGTGTCAAACTAGTGTAAATAAAAATTATGATTTAGCCGCCATAAATTTATCCAAACTAGTTAAAATAAAATATTAGATATTTTATAGATAGAAACCTTAATTTTAAAATAGTGAGTATGAGAGGGATATACGATAGTATATCCCGCGATCTCCGTTGTTAGTCCAAAAATGTGAGATTCAAAAGGCGCCTCGAGACGGATTTATATTCGTCCCCCTACGGATGGTGTCTATTTTGAGTCAATATACGATATGGATTCTAGATGTATCTTATGAACTGACCTACCCTACGGCAGTACTGCACTCGTTAAGTCCAAGAATCCCGAAACGACGAGTTACACTCACGAAAGAATAATTAACTGTTAATAAAATTCCTTGATCGAATGAAACAGTAGTTGGTTAATATAAGAATAAGAGTTGTTCCCGTATATAATAAATTGACTGAGATTGTCTCGATCTATCATGCAAGTACTTGACCTACCCTACGGCGGCACTTACTTGTGGGATGACAAATTTCCGTGGCATAGTAATTCTCTTAGGTTTCTAATTTATTATTCATGGTTCATGCATCATGTTTAATTTTATGCTAAAATTATTTGATGATTTTAATATGCGATAATGCATGTTTATTTTATTTTTCAGCCATGGTTTCTCCAATTATTTCCATACTCTCAAACGACAAACTAACGGGATAAAACTATGTTAAGTGGAAAAGTAACATGAACGATATCCTGGTCTGTGAAGACCTAAAATTTGTCCTGATGGAGGAGAGTCCTCCCGAGCCGGCCAGAAATACTGGCTAAGCTGTGCGCGATACCCACCAGAAATGGGTCACAGTAAATTAGAAAGCCCGCTGCTACTTGCTAGGAGGGATGTCTGAGGTTCTTACTGCAAAGCATTAACCTATGGCTCTAGCATCTCAGATGATGGAGTCATTGCAGGGCATGTTTAGACAGCCTTCGGAGCGTCAACGCCATGAGGCCATGGTCTCAGCGATGACTGCTAGGATGAAGGATGGGACATCAATCCGAGAGCACGTCTTGAGGATGATGACCTATCTCAACACTGTTGAAACCCATGGAGCTCGTATTGACGAGCGTATCCAGATGACCATGATCATGGAAACTCTTCCGAAGAGTTTCTTGCAGTTTAAAAGAAACTATGTTATGAACAAGTTGAATTTTATTTTACCCAACTGCTTAATGAGCTCATCCATTACAAGTCAATGCTTGTGGATCCTCGTAAGTCCGGTGCAGAGGCAAATGTTGCCGAGTCTTCTAAATCTGCAAAGATAAAGAAGAAAAGCACTAGGAAGGCTAAGGGAAAGCCCATGAAGAAGAAGAAAAACAAGAAAGGCTCCAAGGATACCAAGCCCAAAGGAAAATGTTTCCACTGCAACAAGAATGGGCATTGGAAAAGGAATTGTCCTAAATACCTTGCTGAGCTGAAGGAGAAAAAGGAAACAGGTAAATATGATTTACTGGTTAATGAATCTCTATTAGTGGAGGATGATAAATCTGTTTGGATTGTTGATTCTGGAGCCACTAACCATGTTTGTTCTTCTTTGCAGCTACTTGATTCATGGAGGGACCTTGCTGAAGGTGACTACAATGAGGGTCGGGACATGGGATGCCGTTTTAGCAAAAGCAGTGGGAGTTTCTAGTTTAAATTTTATGAATAATAGTTATTTAAATTTGAACAATTTTTTATTCATTCCTGGTTTTCGCAGGAATTTGATTTATGTTTCTAAACTTTTGGATGATGGTTATTCAGTTTCTTTTAATAGCAACTTTGTTATTATTGGTAGAAATGGATAAACTATATGCACAAGAAACTCAGAAAATAACTTGTATGTGTTAAGACCATTAACACATGAGTCACTGCTCAATGCTGAAATGTTTAAAGTTAAGAAACCTAAAACTAAACAGCCAAAGATTTCTCACAATGACACATATCTATGGCATCTTAGACTCGGTCACATCAACCTTGACCAAATAAATAGATTGATAAAGAACGGAGCCTTAAACCAGTTAAAGCTCGAGACTTTACTAGTTTGTGAATCATGTTTAGAAGGAAAAATGATCAAGAGACCTTTTACTGGAAAAGGTATAAGAGCCTGTCAACCACTTGAGCTAATACATTCGGACGTTTACGGACCGATGAATGTAAGAGCCCGAGGTGGTTATGAAAACTTCATCACATTTATTGACAATTATTCAAGATATGGGTATGTCTACCTAATGCATCACAAATCAGAGACCTTTGAAAAGTTCAAAGAGTATCGTGCTGAGGTTGAGAACCAATTAGGTAAGACAATCAAAGAAATACGATCGGATCATGGAGGGGAATACCTCGACAGAGATTTCGAGGAATTCTTAGTTGAGCATGGGATAGTATCCCAACTCACAGCGCCTGGAACACCACAATAAAATGGTGATGCAGAAAGGAGAAATCGGACCCTACTAGACATGATAAGATCTATGTTTAGTTATAGCTCACTACCTAGTTCGTTCTGGGGATATGCACTACAAACTTCAATGCATATCCTTAATGTAGTTCCATCTAAGTCTGTTCCTAAGACTCCCTTAGAGTTATGGAATGGTCGTAAAACTAGTTTAAAACATTTCCGCATATGGGGGTGTCCAGCACATTTGCTGAAGAATGAGACCACAAAGTTGGAGCTACGTTCTCAGGTGTGCCTATTTGTAGGCTATCCTAAAGAGACTAGAGGTTGATTCTTCTACAGTCATGATGATAACAAAGTATTTGCATTGAAAAATGCTACGTTTCTAAAGGAGGACTATATGAGGGAGTTCAAGCCTCGAAGTAAGGTGTTACTCGAGGAGTTACTTGCTGGTTCGACCAGCAAGCCATCGTCAACGAAAGTTGACAAATACATAGCATCTTCGACATCTGAGAGTCAGATGCAAGCTCTTCATAATGATCTACCGCCTAGACGCAGTGGGAGGGTTTTACGACAACCTGATCACTACCTAGAGGTTGGAGAGGCACAAGTTGTCACATCCAGCGATGGCGTAGATGATCCATTGACCTATCGTAGTGCAATGGATGATTCTGACAAAGAGGAATGGTTCAAAGCCATTAACCTTGAGATGGAGTCCATGTACTCCAACTTAATCTAGTAACTTGTAGACCAACCTGATGGGGTGAAACCCATAGGTTGCAAGTAGATCTACAAGAGGAAGAGGGATCAGATGGGAAGGTACAGACCTTCATGGCTAGACTAGTGGCCAATGGTTATACCCAGAAAGAGGGAGTTGACTATGAGGAAACTTTCTCGCAAGTAGCCATGCATAAATCCATCCGCACTCTTCTATCCATTGCTGTATATTATGACTATAAAATTTGGCAAATGGATATCAAGACTGCATTCTTGAATAACAATCTTGATGAGAGTATCTATATGATACAACCAGAGGGGTTCATAGTCCAAGGTCAAGAACAAAACGTTTGCAAGCTGGAAAGGTCCATTTATGGACTTAAGCAGGCATCTCGATCTTCGAATATAAGATTTGATACCACGATCAAGTCTTATGACTTTGAGAATAATGTTGATGAGCCTTGTGTATACAAGTGCGTCATTGATGGGAATATGGTTTTTCTTATTTTATACGTCCATGATATTTTAATCATTGGGAATGATGTAAAGATATTATCAGACGTGAAAACCTGGCTAGCTAATCAATTCCAAATGAACGATTTGGGAGAGGCCAGTTATATTCTTGGGATTCAGATACTTCGGGATCGCAAGAAACGACTGTTAGCTATGTCTCAGGCATCCTATATCGAAAAGATCCTTGTGCGATTTGGGATGTAGAATTCCAAGAAAGGCAATCTGCCTTATCGGCATGGAATTCATTTGTCAAATGAATAGTCTCCTAAGACACCTCAAGATGTTGAGGACATGAGACATATCCCATACGCCTCAGCAGTTAGTAGTCTCATGTATGCTATGTTATGCACGAGACCAGACATCTGTTTTGCAGTGGGAGTAGTCGGTAGGTTTCAGCCAAACCCAGAATTGGATCACTGGGTGGTTGTGAAACACATTCTCAAGTATCTTAAGAGAACGAAAGATTATATGCTTGTGTATTTTGGTGAGGATATGATCCTAATGGGATATACAGACTCTGATTTTCAAACATATGTCGATTCTAGGAAATCTACATCTGGATCAGTGTTCACCCTATGTGGTGGGGCCATAGTATGGCGGAGTATAAAGTAATCTTGTGTTGCTGACTCCACCATAGAGGCTGAATATGTAGCAGATTGTGAAGCAGCTAATAAAACAGTCTGTCTCCGTAAATTCTTTGGAGATATGGAAGTTGTTCCAGATGTGGATAGACCACTCACACTCTATTGCGATAAGAGTGGTGCGGTGGCAAACTCCAAAGAACCAAGAAGCCACAAGAGTGGAAAACATATAGAGAGGAAATATCATCTCATTAGGGAGATAGTGCAAATAGGAGACGTTACTGTCATAAAGATTGCATCCGCAGAGAACCTGGCTGATCCATTTACAAAGACCTTGACGGCTAAAGTTTTTGAAGGTCACTTGGATGGTTTAGGATTACGTGACATGTCCCATTTACTCTAGTGCAAGTGGGAGATTGTTGGAATGTATGCCCTAGAGCTACATGTGATGTAAACAGTTTTATGTATTTTTAAATAAAACGATGCATTATTCATTTATAAATTGTTTGATTGATTTTCGCATATTATATATCATCTTAAATACCCTAGATTACTTATGTGCCTTCAGAATTAGTGTATGAGTGTCATACACAAGAGGATTTAAGTCTGAAGTTAGTAATCTTAAATAGTCCATATAGAGCAAATAAAGCGGGTACTTTGTTTGTGGTTTATCTATAGCTGTGGTTCATGTTGGATAATTATGACCCATAGCGTCACTATTTGTACAGATCATGGTGTTGTTGTACAAATTTACTATGTGACAAAGGAGATTGCACTCTTATCATTTTTGATTGATCACCTAGATGTAAAAATGATGAAAGGTCCTTATGATTTGTTCCTGGACGGAGAATGATATGAGACAATATCAGTCCACATATGATAAATCATTAAATATCCATAGTCAGAGCATTATCGAGATTAGACATCGATGAATGCGTAAAAGACTAGTATTACACTTGTACGCGTTGTGAGGGCACAACGACATAGTTCTCATATATTTGGGTATAGGATACTCATGCATGTGTAATAGGAGGTTGTGTTTCACCGATGGTACGGGAAACAGCTTCTCTCTGGATAAGACCCCATCGGAATTCCATTGGTAGTATAACTATGTGTCTATGGAAGTCCGAAATCAGGGTAGGTGTATTTGGTCTTAACCTGAGACTTGCACCGCTAATACTTGCGACAATCAATATACTTTGGTTGAGGTCGTCCAAGGATTTAACATGTTCTGTGTACGCCGATGCTGGGTATATTGAGAATCGTAGTCTGTTGGGTGTGATGCCAAGACGGAAGTGTCACTCCAGTCATATGGAGTTGATGACCGTGTAGGGATACAGAACTGGTTCTCTATATAAGGTTGCAACCGTCAGGATAATATGACTTGGTCATGATTATCTGATATTAAAGAGACTAGTTGCTTGTAATCCGATATATGCTTCATACGGGGCTGACACTGTACCAGCCCCAGGCCTTGCATGTGATCATCCGATACTGGACAAAAATACGCAATACTACGTATACTACGCCTGATATAGATCCTTTATTCCTGTAAGGATATTTCCAGAGAATTGGGTAGGCATGGCGTTTTGCTAGAGGCCAACCTTGTCTTGTAATTCGGTATAAACATAGTACGAGGTACTTACGTGTTCGGATAGTCCGACGACCGAATTTACTTCCAACATATCCGGTGATCTCATGGGTCGCTTCCCAAAGATTCACCGATTACGTATGACTCGCACTCCAAATTAATATGGGATTAATTAGAATAGAGAGAAAATTAATCTGGGATTAATTGCGGAGATATTTTATCTGGGATAAAATATCAGTTAAAAGAGAGATAACGATTAATTTGGAATTAATCGATTAATTAATATATTTGATATATTAAACGAAATTAGATTTCGACGCGGAATTAAATTTAGATTTTAATTCGGGCAAACGAATTAATTTAGAATTAATTCGTTAGCGACGTGAATAGTGACTTCGCTAGGCGTAATTATTTAATTACGACGCAACAGAAAATTCATTAATTTGGAATTAGCGAACCCGAGCCTGAGATTATTTGCGAGCGCATTCGCATTTCGAATTCAAGTGCGGCATGTCAAATCAAGCGTCAAATCGCTAGTCGCATCAACCATCAAATCACAAGTCATTTTGAGTGATGTGACTTGACAACTTGATGGATTGATGATGTGAGTGGTTGGGGCTTTAATGGTTTGACTTTTCAAAGCCAAAATCAAGTGAAATTCATTTGAAATTCAAATGTGTGTATATAATACACAAATTTGGAAACCAACCATAACATTTTGTCTTCCTCTCATCTCTCTCATTCTCACACCATTGGGACAAAAAAACACTTACTGGTTTTCAACAAAACCGTGAGTAGTATGGAAGCTTGGAGTGTGATTTTGTGGCAAAATCACAAGTGATAGCACACTTACGTGACATGCGAAGGTGATAGGGAAGCCAACCCATGAGCCGGGAATCGTTTCGCAAAGCTTGGAGCTTGGAAGATGACCTCTCAAAGTCGAAACAGTGAGCTGTGAAACTGCCCACTGCTGAGCAGTCCAAATAGCAGAAAATCAGAATTTTTGTTCCTCAAAGCATCGCTCAACCGATCGATGTAAGTATTCAATGACTTTCTCGATTGTATTCACACATGTTCATGCTTGATTTATGATCTTTGGGACCCTTAGAATCTCCAACATTGGTATCAGAGCATGGTTAAAAGCATGAAATTGATTTAGGGCTTAAAATTGGGCAAACTTGATTTTGAGCATGATTAATGAAATTGGATGAATTAGTATGCTTAAATGTGTTTGAATTGAGGATTGATTGTATCAATTTGTTGAAATTATGTTTGGAACAAATTTCCCCAATATTTTGGTCATGGCCGAATATAATGCCCTATAATGATCTTGGTGATTTTTGTTTTTTGATTCATTGGATGAGTTAGAATCATTCGGGAATGTGATTTAATGTCCATTTTGGAATTAATTGGATTGAAACCGAATCGGACAAAAATTTCCTATGAAAGCCTAGAGTAGTATAGCATGATTGGGTTTGATTTTTTGTTAATTTGAGTTGGACACTAATTGATGTAGATGAGCATGATTAATTAGCCTAATTTGTGTTTTGGAAATAATGATTTGGGTGATTAATTATGTTAATGCACTTTGATTAATTAAATTGTAAAATTGGATTTTAGTAATTTAGTT
Organism: Zanthoxylum bungeanum; assembly: GCA_019454045.1. NCBI lineage: Eukaryota > Viridiplantae > Streptophyta > Magnoliopsida > Sapindales > Rutaceae > Zanthoxylum > Zanthoxylum bungeanum. The sequence continues at coordinate 45,255 of SKCR01036186.1, forward strand.
AATTGGGCTAATTTTGGATTTTAGGCTTGAAATGTTGTAAATAGGCTTATTGGGCTTTGTTGTACAAAGTTGGGTTAAGGCAAAATTGGTTGGATCCAATTGGGCCCAAAACCGCATCCATAAAGCCAAAATGCGACAAATGGACCTTTAAAGTTTAATTGGGCCTAATGGGCCAAGATTGATTTCTAGGCTTATGGGTAACTCCCGGATTGGATTTTGGTTATTCGGTTTGACCTGAGTTGACCAAAAGTCCATGCCTCAAGAAATTATTTAAAAGCCCATTGGACTTTAATTAAATTGACGTTGGACGTTAATCGGGCTTTGAGACCCAAAACGATTAAATTTTGGAATTTAAGTGGTAAAAGTTCATTAATAAAGTGTAGTATTTAATTTGGAATTAAATAAGTGTATTAGAATTAAATACATATTAAATTGGATTTAATGTTGTAGTTTAATTTAATTCGAGAATTCGTACTTTAAGTACTTATTCGCAAAAACGAGTTTGACTCGAGAGCAAAATCAAATCGTTCTTTGAACATTGGATGGTCACTAATTATCAGATTAATTAATTTGATTAGATTGATTGATAACATGCTTGTGTGAATACATGGTTGCGATGCATGAATAATGTATATCAGATGGATATTAGATGGGTGGGATAATTTTAGAAATTGTTGTAATAAATTTGGAATTTATTAATTAGACCTGCGTGTCTAGCTTTATACCTCTTTATTCTTTGTATTCTCTTCTCACTTATTCCCCTCAATGTAAATCATGTTTCTTTAGAAGTGTAGTGTAATGGGTTGAAGAAATATTTGTGCTAGCGGGAGAGAGAAAGGGAGAGATTTGATCTAGGATCAATGTGTAAAGTATCCATCCGCATATCATTATTATTTTATTCATACGTGCTTTATTATGTGTTTAGAATGCATGTTTAAGGGTGTGATGATGAGACCTTAACAAAGATAATAAATTGGTTGCCAATTTGCACTCGAAAAACCCTCGCAAAATATTAATCGTCTTTCCTTCCATTGAGTGATTGTCACTCAAGATCCGAGAGTGGCATTGGCTTGTTGGCCAAAGTCAAGGCCTTTGTCCGTCAAGGATGTGTTTAAATCACGAAGGCTTTGTTCCATATTGGTGTATTGTCCAAGTTGTGGTTTTTTGGCCAAAGTCAAGACCACTTCTTGTCCATCGACATTAAGAAGCTTTCCATGGTCAATGGGTCGCGCTTAACTGGGATCACTAAGTTTGTTGTGCCAAAGCCAATGCTTAGTTGATTCAGAGGAAAAAGGTTAGGTAATACATTGGATGTATTGGCATATATGAGATATATGTTTCGGACTTGGATGTCCCCCTACCGGATCTAGGAATTGGATTGGATCCAATCGATCTTAGAGATCTACTTAGTTAATTATCATACAATTTGTTGGCCAAAGTCAAGATTGTGTAATATTTAACGGGATCCTAGCCCACTAGGAAACATAGTTTCCCGAGTACTCGACAGAGGGTTAGAGGCTCGCCGAAAAACAGTGGGAGGCAAGAATTGAATTTGCAATATTCGTTTAATTACTTGCCATACGCGCTCAAACAAATATCATTCGTCAAATAAATTAAATGCTAGTTGGACTAATATTTAAATTGTTGTTTTAATTAATAGTTGGACTATATTCAAACTATTCATTTATAGTTGATTTTATAATTGGATTATAGTAATCAATATAATTGATTTTAATCTATTAAATTATAGTTGATTAAATAGTTGGACTATTGTAATCATTATAATAAATAGTACCGAAATCATTGATTAAATAGTTGGACTATTAAAATCAAGATAAAAAATTGAAAGATTGACATTTAAAACATAATCCTAGGGGAAATGTATTTAAATAGTTTAATTTTCAAATTGGGAAAATAATAAGTTATTTTATTTGATAAACTAATATATTAGGTCTAAGCCCGGAGTTAAGCAAACAGTAAAGCATAATCTTTCAAAGATTATGTGATGATAACTTTAGTGCTTAATCCATTATGCTTGTCGCAGTAGACTCCTTAATTTCTGAATCAGAACTAAGGATTAGATCCTTAAAGTATGATAATGAAATTGAAGGATCTTCAAAGAATCTATTCTTAAAATCTTAGAAGTACTAAAATTGCAATAAATAATTCTTGGAGAATTAATGACTATTCTCAATGAGATAAAGTCAAACTTTGCAATTAGGCAAGTAGCGCAAGGCGCACCTTACTTCGATATTCTAGCAACCCGAGGCTTGGCCAAAGGCTTCTGGAATGTGAAAAAGGGGAAAGGCAAAATCATTATAATCTTCTAGGAAGATAAATGACATATCCCAAAATGTCTGCTTAAATTGTGGCAAATGGGATCGCGGAAGCGTGACTGTCGTTTGGACAAAGCAGATATGAAGGAATTGAAGACGAGCAAGGCTCTGACTTCAAATATGTTTGTCATAGATTATGTTCACCACTAGTATTGAAATTGGATTTTAAATACTTAATGTGGTACATAAATATATACTGATGATCAGAATCTGCTATGAGCAGGATTAGGAAGCTGTTATAATGTAACTAGTTTGACTAGAAACATTATCTCTGTATCAGTGTTTAACCCGCTGCGGGGGAATTTTTATATTCTAGAACACTAAAGTGTTTTATTATATAAAGATGATATTGAGATAAACACATTATATGTGAATAACAGTATTATTTTGAATATAAATAAATCTCAAATATATAACATGACAAACAAATAGCTCAGACTGATTTGATCAGATGAAACTTAATTATGGCATTGTTGTATGGGACATAATCAAACAAGACTCGTATATCCACACTTTCGAAGAGTGGGTACTTGGACTGACTTGATTCTACTCAAATAAAGTCTACGATTCTAGTTTATTGGGCAAAGTGCCTAAAACACTATTTACTTGGTAAAAGTGCAAATGCAACCAATCTGTTAGCCCTAGTTCATAGTGAAGCAAGTGGGCCCATGTCTAGCTAGGCTAGAGGTGGATATGAATATTTCATGACCTTTACGGATGTGGCATCGCGCTATGGTTATGTGTTTCTTTTGAAGAACACAAATCAGAAACTTTTAAGTTTCGACACGAAATAGACAAACAGATCGGCTAAAGTATTAAACCGTCGCGGTAAGACCGTAATGGAAAATACTTAAGCAATAAGTTTATAATATACTTGAAAGAGTATAGTATTCTTTCAAATGAGGACTCCTCCCGGAACACGTCAAAGTGACGGTGTGTCTGAAATGAGTAACCGAATTTTGTTGGACATGATAAGGTTAATCATGGAGTTGCTCTGAGCTACCATTTCCTTCAACGGATAAGCATAAATAGTGCAGAACTTATTTAGAATAAGGTTCCATTAAAATCTGTTTGACAGATATCATATTAGATATGAACAGGAAAGAAACCAGGTTTCTCATTCCTGAATATTTGGGTATGCTTGGCATATGTTTGGATGATACCAAACTAAAACCAAATTTGATAAGTGCCAATTGTAGGTTATCCTAGGGATTGATATGTATAGTACTTATACAACTCACAAGAAACAATTAGATTGTTGCTCGCCATGTGGTTTTCCTAAGAGGAATACCGATATGCAGTGGTAAGTGGGAGGATTGTAAAACTCGATGAAAATCGGAGTAATACTATTCAAGGCACCCATTCATTAATGGAACATGAATAGTTCATCAAGGATGGAACTATACTATTAATCTTCGTATACACAAGAACCGCGTAAGTCGGAAATAGTCAGAAAACAACCTGGGGTATGGGTTTCTGATCTCACCTCATAAAGATGTCTATTTTTTTTAGGTATACCAACTGACTACGTATAAGGAAGTGATACAAGGTATTGACTCCCTAATTATGACAAAGTGTCATGAATCCGAAATGGATTCCATGTATATCAACTTAGTTTGGATACTAGTTGATGTACTGCAAGGCATTGTGCCTATTGGTACTATATAAGTCTTCAAGGAAGACGTACATGGATGGCAACATACCAACGTATAAAGATAGGCTTTTAGCGGAAAGGTATCGTTATCAACATTGTGCTGATTATGATTCAACCTTTTAACTGTTGCCACAGTAAATCCATTTGGATAATGCTTGCTAAAGCTGCGTGTTTCATTTATGAAATATGACTGCTTTACAGGAAAATCGCTTTCCTGAAAATGTAACCTTTTTGAGGATGTTTATAACATCATGTCGGTTTTATTGTACCAAAACTAGCAAACAAGGTTTGTAGGTTATTTGATCCATGTTTGGATTGAAGCAAGCATAGGTTCTTGGAATTAACGTTTTTGATGTAATCATAATGGTTTATGATTTAATTCAAAACGAAAATGATTCTTTTGTATATAAGAGGGTTAGTGGGAGCGCACTGACAGTGGCTATCATATAAAATAATGATAATATGTAATTTCTTGGAAATGATATTCCCATATAAACAATCGGTGAAAACTTGCCTTTCGAGAAAAATCTCTGAGAAACTCATACATTGAAAAATGTAAGTGACATGGTGTCTCATACACTTTGAGCATATGGATTCACAAACAGGCCAATCCAAGTGATTGTCACTGGATTGATGTTAAGAACATCCGTTAGCATCTTAGAGATCTAAGGATGCTGTCTTAAACTCTGGAGAAGGAGAACTTGAAGTGACTGGGATCACTGTAGCAAGTTTCCTAAACCGATAAAATGACTAAAAGTTGCAAACGGTACTATACAGTTTGAATAACAGAATAGTAAGCTGGAAATCTTCCAAGCAAGATATTGTTACCGTATGAACAACAAATACGGGTTATTGTTGCGGCTGAGGCGGCAATAGAAGCCTTCTGGGTCGATAATAAATCTACTTAGATTAGATATAATTCTGTTAGCAGCTGAGCTAGGCTTAAGCACAGGCTAAAGAATTAATGGTCTCATCAACGATCCAGATACATACTTCGATAATTCATCTGATTCGTTGGATCATACATCGTGGCGATGTGATGATCGTATAAATCGCATCAGATGATAATCATGCAAATCCGCTGACGAAAGTCTTTTTTCAGCAGTTTGAGCCAACCGTACATAGTTCGGGTGTCAAGCACTTGAGTGACTGGCTATAGGCCAAGTGGGAGATTGTTGGACAATTATGACCCATAGCGTCACTATTTGTACAAATCATGGTGTTGTTGTACAAATTAACTATGTGACAAAGGAGATTGCACTCTTATCATTTGTGATTGGATCACCTGGATGTATAAATGATGAGAGGTCCTTGCGATTTGTTCCTGGACGGAGAATGATATGAGACAGTATCAATCCACGTAGGATAAATGATTAAATATCCCTAGTTAGAGCATTATCGAGATTGGACATCGATGAATGCGTAAAAGACCAGTATTACACTTGTGCGCATTGTGAGGGCACAACGGCATAGTTCTCATATATTTGGGTATAGGATACTCATGCAAGTGTAATAGGAGGTTGTGTTTCACCGATGGTACGGGAAACAGCTTCGCTCTGGATAAGACCCCCTCGGAATTCCCTTGGTAGTATGACTATGTGTCTATGGAAGTCCGAAATTAGGGTAGGTGTATTTGGTCTTAACCCTGAGAGTTGCACCGCTAATACTTGCGACAATCAATATACTTTGGTTGAGGTCGTCCAGGGCTTTAACAGGTTCTGTGTACGCCGATGCTGGGTATATTGAGAATCGTAGTGTGTTGGGTGTGATGTCAAGACGAAAGTGTCACTCCAGTCATTTGGAGTTGATGATCGCACAGGGATACAGAACTGGTTCTCTATATAAGGTTGCAACCGTTGGGATAATATGACTTGGTCATGATTATCCGATATTAAAAAGACTAGTTGCTTGTAATCTGATATATGCTTCGTACGGGGCAGACACTCTACCAGCCCCAGGCCTTGCATGTGATCATCCGATACTGGACAGAAATGCGCAATACTACGTATATTACGCCTGATATAGAACCTTTATTCCTGTAAGGATATTTCCAGAGAATTGGGTAGGCATGACGCTTTGCTAGAGGCCAACCTTGTCTTGTAATGCGGTATAAACGTAGTACGAGGTACTTATGCGTTCGGATAGTCTGATGACCGAATTTACTTCCAACATATCCGTGGATCTCATGGGTCGCTTCCCAAAGATTCACCGATGACGTATGACTCGCACTCTAAATTAAACTGGGATTAATTAGAATAGAGAGAAAATTAATCTGGGATTAATTGCGGAGATATTTTATCTGGGATAAAATATCATTTAAAAGAGAGATAACGATTAATAATATTTTTGATATATTAAACGAAATTAGATTTCGTCGCGGAATTAAAATTAGATTTTAATTCGGGCGAACGAATTAATTTAGAATTAATTCGTTAGCTACGTGAATAGTGACTTCGATAGGCGTAATCATTTAATTACGACGCAACGAAAAATTTGTTATTATGGAATTAGCGAACCCAAGCCCGAGATTATTTGCGAGCGCATTCATATTTCGAATTCGAGTGCGGCACGTCAAATCAAGCGTCAAATCGCTAGTCGCATCATGCGTCAAATCACAAGTCATTTTGAGTGATGTGACTTGACAACTTGATGGATTGAGTGATATGAGTGGTTGAGGCTTTAATGGTTTGACTTTTAAAAGCCAAATTCATGTGAAATTAATTTGAAATTCAAATGTGTGTATATAATACACAAATTTGGAAACCAACCATAACATTCTCTCTTCCTCCCATCTCTCTCATTCTCAGGCCCTTGGGGCAAAAAACACTTACTGGTTTTCAACAAAACTGTGAGCAGTAGGGAAGCTTGGAGTGTGATTTTGTGGCAAAATCACAAGTGCTAGCACACTTACGAGACATGTGAAGGTGATCGAGAAGTCCACCCATGAGCCGGGAATCGTTTCGCAAAGCTTGGAGCTTGGAAGATGACCTCCCAAAGCCGAAACAGTGAGCTGTGAAACTGCCCACTGCCGAGCAGTCCAAAGAGCAGAAAATCAGAATTTTTGTTCGTCAAAGCATCGCTGAACCGATCGATGTAAGTATTCAATGACTTTCTCAATTGTATTCACACATGTTCATGCTTGATTTATGATCCTTGGGACCTTTAGAATCTCCAACATTGGTATCAGAGCATGGTTAAAAGCATGAAATTGATTTAGGGCTTAAAATTGGGCAAACTTGATTTTCAGCATGATTAATGAAATTGGATGAATTAGTATGCTTAAATGTGTTTGAATTGAGGATTGATTGGATCAATTTGTTGAAATTATGTTTGGAACAAATTTCCCTAATATTTTGGTCATGGCCGAATATAATGCCCTATAATGATCTTGGTGATTTTTGTTTTTTGATTCATTGGATTAGTTAGAATCATTCGGGAATGTGATTTAATGTCCATTTTGGAATTAATTGGATTGAAACCGAATCGGACAAAAATTCCCTATGAAAGCCGAGAGTAGTATAGCATGATTGGGTTTGATTTTCTGTTAATTTGTGTTGGACACTAATTGATGTAGATGAGCATGATTAATTAGCCTAATTTGCGTTTTGGAAATAATGATTTGGGTGATTAATTATGTTAATTCACTTTGATTAATTAAATTGTAAAATTGGATTTTAGTAATTTAGTTAATTGGGCTAATTTTGGAAATTGGGCTTGCAATGTTGTAAATGGGCTTATTGGGCTTTGTTGTACAAAGTTGGGTTAAGGCAAAATTGGTTGGATCCAATTGGGCCCAAAACCGCATCCATAAAGCCCAAATGCGACAAATGGACCTTTAAAGTTTAATTGGGCCAAATGGGCCAAGATTGATTTCTAGGCTTATGGGGTAACTCCCGGATTGGATTTTGGTTATTCGGTTTGACCCAAGTTGACCAAAAGTCCACGCCTCAATAAATTAATTAAAAGCCCATTTGACTTTAATTAAATTTACGGTGGACGTTAATCGGGCTTCGAGACCCGAAACGATTAAATTTGGAATTTAAGTCGTAAAAGTTCATTAATAAAGTGTAGTATTTAATTTGGAATTAAATAAGCGGATTAGAATTAAATACATATTAAATTGGATTTAATGTTGTAGTTTAATTTAATTCGAGAATTCGTACTTTAATTCCAGATCGTCCATGTAGAGACATGAGAATGGAGACACCTTGTATGATGCGATCATATATGACTGGACCCAGATGGAAATGACATTCTTATAATATCCGTTAAACTAAGAAAGTTATTTCGATCTACTAGATGGTCTTATATGGTTTGATCTTAATCCTGAGTGTACTACGAACTCCTGTATGGGAGGCCATGTCCTTTGATTTACAAAGGTGAGGTTGGTGTAGCAGTCCCGCCAATAACTACGTATTTTGGGGGCATGGTCTGTTGTGTAGCTGGGAACGTTTTACATAGACATGGAGTTCACTCTTTCTTACGAGAAGTAGAGGAGTATCTTTCTTAAGGGTTGATTCGGTGCTTCAACGATTTGAACGCTCAAGTCTTTCTATTACAAATAGAAAGATTAAAATTCATAATAGTTATGAATAAATTGTTCATTAGAGAATTAATGGTACTTAAACTAAAAATAATTAGAGGGGTATAACAGACATTATGACCCGGCTCTAATTATGAGATACTCGTGAATGGTCAAATCGATATGTAATGACTATATCGATAGACACCGACTTGGTTCGGCTTAATATATCATATGCGGCAACGAGAGTGCAACTTCGGGTTTTTAGTGGAATAACCCGGAGTTAATAATTTGGAATATTTAATTAAAAGCTTAATTAATATTTCGAGATTATTGGAGCTCGGAACCGAAGGTCCATTTGGTCCCCGTGCTAGCTCGATTTACTATAGCGGATTTGGTATAATTGGATAGTCAAATTATATGCTCACAAAGGTATGTATATTATTAATGTGATTAATAATATTAATTGTCACACTTGAAACTTTATATTAAAAGTTAATATATAGTTTTATTAAATATATGATATTTAAACATATGTTATTTAATTACATTAGATATAATTAAATAGAAGGTTAAGTAAGTAATTTCCAATTTTTGGTTTTGGAAACCTTTGGACTTAATTGGAAGTTACATATGTTTAAATAATATTTAACCTTTTTATTTTGTAACATATATTCTATTATGGAAATTAATATATTGATGTTACAAAAATTTATTATTTTTCTTATCGTGGCCGAATTCTTCAAGCATAAGGGAATGTATTTGTTTGTTTTGGAAACAAATAATCCATGGCATTAATTTGGAAATTATGATTTTCAAATGGTTAATTGCTTATTTAATTTTGTAATATCTTTTCAATAATGGTAATTGAAAATTGATGTTGAAAAAAAATTAAATAATTTTCCCTTGCTTGGCCGATTCTTTGATGAAAAGAATATGAAGGGATTTGTTTGTTTTGGAAACAAATAACCCGAAGTATAAATTGAAGATTTAATTTTCTTTTTGAAAACACTCTAACTCTTGCAACCCTAGCCACCTTCTTCTTCTTCTTCTCCATTCTCTCAAAAGTTGAGAAACTCCATTGAAGAACAAAATAAGAAAAATATATTAAGTGTGTGATTAAATCTCTAAATCGTTTAGGGATTTGTTTTGTGAGTGTAGCCCACAGTACTTTCCGTTGGTTACGAGTCGTAGCACGGAAGACTTTTTGGTGCAGAACAAATTATCTTCTTCCTCTATTTTCATAGGTCACGGCAGTGAGGTTTGGTATTACCTTATTGTCGCACCTTGCTTGATTGATTTGGGGCTCAGTTTGTTTTCGTTTTAATTCCGGAATTTGGAAAACACCTAGGGAACCTTTTAGGACTGTATTGTGGCTGTATTTTGAGTGATAAATCAGACCTAACACATCCTAACAGTTCACGCATATTAGAGGTTGTTTTGTGTGCAAATCTGTTGTGTAACGGGACCTAAACAGTCTGTTATTTCACTACAGTTCGGGGGCTGTTTCGGAATTATTCCGGGGCTGAAATCTTGTCCGAAACAGAAGAAAAATTGCAGCATACTCACTGGTTGCATTCGGCCAAAGGAAAGGGAAAGCATAAAATTTTTTCAAGTTCGATCTGTGTGCCGAGGAAAGCGTTTCCTACAACCTTTCACCGTAAAAATAATGTCGCCATCGCTTCAGAGTAAAAATTATTGCAGCCATTTCCAAATCATGAGTGGGGTAATTTTGCTCGTAAGGCTTCAATTGTCTGGAAGCATAAGCAATCACTTTCCCTCTCTGCATCAATACACATGCTAAACCCACTCTAGAAGCGTCACAATACACTCTAAATCCTTCTGATCCCACTGGCAGTGCAAAAATAGGAGCAGTAGTCAAACGACGCTTGAGTTATTGAAAACTCTTCTCACAAGCATCAGACAATTCAAACTTCACATTATTCTGAGTCAGCCGCCTTAATGGAGCAGCTATTCTGGAGAATTCTCTACGAACCTCCTATAGTACCCAACTAATCCCAAGAAGCTACAAATCTTTGTTACACTTTTAGGCCGATGCCAATACTGAATAGCCTCAATCTTCTGAGAATCTACTCTAATTCCTTCCTTGGACAGCACATGCCCCAAAAATACCACACTAGTTAACCAAAATTCACACTTCGAGAACTTAGCATATAACTTATGTTCCCTCAGTGTCTGTAGCACCTGATGAAAATGCTCCGCATGCTTCTGCTCACTACGTAAATACACTATAATATCGTCAATGGATACTATACAAACCGGTCTAGAAAAGGTCTAAATAGTGTGTTCATCAGATCCATAAACACTGTCGGGGCATTGGTCAAACCAAATGACATTACTAAAAATTCATAATGTTCGTATCTGGTTCGAAAAGTTGTCTTTGGGGCATCACTCTCTCTAATCTTCAATTAATGATAACCCGATCGCAGGTTGATATTTGAGAAATACTGCACCCCCTGCAACTGATCAAATAGATCATCAATCATTTGCAGTGGGTATTTGTTCACTTTATTCAGCTGCAGATAATCTATACACAATCACAGCGTCCCGTCCTTCTTCCTCACAAACAACACTAGAGCACCCCATGGGGACACGCTGGGGCAAATAAAGCCCTTATCTAGAAATTCTTGTAAGTGCGCTTTTAACTCCCTAAGTTCTGCATGGGCCATTATGTAAGGAGGAATTGATATAGGCTGGGATCCTGGTATAACTTCTATGCAGAATTCAATCTCCCTATCCCGAGGTAATCCTGCCAACTCGTCTGGGAACACATCAGGATACTTTCTCAACATCGGGATCTTTTCAAGATCTATATTTTCCACTCTAATATCCATTAGATAAGCCAAGTACCCATATTCATCTTCTGTTGTAGCCTAAATGCCTGCATAGCTGATATTAAATTATGGGGCGCTATATTTCTATCCCACTGATAGACTTTTACTGATCTATCCGGAATATGCAGTGTAACGGTCTTCTCCGACAATCAAGTACCACATGGTGCTTAGCTAGCCAATCCATCCATAGAATTACACCAAAGCCCAGTATACCCAACACTATTAAATCGGCATAAGACATGTACCCGTCAATGTCTATAGAACACTGCCTCACACCTTGTGTAGCTTATAAGGGGTCTCCTACTAGTGTAGCTATAATGATAGGGAAGTCTAAAGGCTCGATGTCCTGTTGGACAATTATGACCCATAACATTACTATTTGTACAGAACATGGTGTTGTTGTACAAACAAACTATGTGACAAAGGAAATTGCTCTTTTATCATTTGTAATTGGATTATCGGGATATATATAAATGATAAAAGTCCATATGATTAGTACCATATTAATAAGATATGAGACAATGTTAATCCACTAAGGTTTAATCGTTAAATATCCCTAGTCGTAGTATTATCCAGACTGGACATCGATAATGCGGAATAGACTAATATTACACTTGTGCACATTATAGAAGTGTAATGACATAGTTCTCGTATATTTGGGTATTGGATACTCATACAAGTGTAATAGGAGGTACTGTTTACCGTTGGTATGGAAACAGCTTCGCTCTGGATAAACCCCTCGGAGTCAAATTGGTAGTATGACTATGTGTCTATGGGAATCCGAATCAGGGTAGGTGTATTTGGTCTTAACCTGAGACTTGCATCGCTAATACTTGTGACAATCAGTATACTTTGGTTTTGGTCGTCCGGGGCTTTAACAGGTTCTATGTACGCCTCTTCTGGGTATACTGAGAATCGTAGTGTATTGGGTGTGATGTCAAGATGGAAGTATCACTCCATTCATATGGAGATGATGATCACGTAGGATACACAACTAGTACTCTTAAGTACTGCAGTCATCGGGATAATATGACTTGGTCATGATTATCCGATTATAGAGGCCAGTTACCAGAGATCCGATATATGCTTCCTACGAGGAAGACATAATTCCAGCCCTAGGCCTAGCATGTGATATTGATACTGGATCGCAATATGCAATACTACGTATACTACGCCTGATAAAGATTACATATTCCTTAAAAGAATATTTCTTTAGAATTGTGTAGGCACGGTGCTTTGCTAGAAACCAACAATGTATTATAAATCGGTAAAAACGTGGTACGGGGTACGCACGCATTCAGATAGTCCGATAATCGTATTTACTGCCAACATATCCAGGGATCTCATGGGTCGCTTCCCGAAGATTCACCGATGACGTATGACTCGAACATAATTAATCTGGATTAGTTATATGAGAGAAAATTAATCTAGGATTAATTGCGGAAAGATTTTTTCAGGGATAAGATTCAATTAATAGAGAGAGAACGATTAATTCGGAATTAATCGATAAAATAATATATTCGATATATTAAATGAAATTAGATTTCATAACAGAATTAAAATTGGATTTTAATTCGGGGGAACAAATTAATTTAGAATTAATTCGCAAGCGACTTTAAATGATAATTTTGGTAGGCATTATTATTTAATTAAATTTGATTTAATTAAGTCGCAACGAAAAATTCGTTAATTCGGAATTAACGTACTCGAGCCCGAAATGTGTTTGCGGGCCCACTCGGATTTTGAATTAAAGTGCGGCCCACACAAGTCACATCACCTAGTCAATTTTATCAACTTTTGGTTGATAGAAGTTGGTGGAATTTTGGTAACTTGTCTTACACACAAACTTGATTTGTGAAAGACATATACTAAAGATTTGATTTTGGTATTATGTAATTTGACTTTTGGAAATCATTTTACATAACACATCAAAAACACATTTCTTTCTCTATCCCACCATGGCTTGGCCGAAACTCTCCTCCCATTTTCTATCAAATTGGCGTGAAGCTTGGCTTCATGTTCTTGATTTTTGCTTCAAAAATATAAAGTGCTAGCACACAAAAGGGTCAACAAAGGTGATAGGGAAACTACTCTCATGAGTTTGGAATTCATTCACCAAAGCTTGGAGCTCAACATACAATAAAAGGAGGAGCTTGGAGCACTACACAATGGAGCAAATTTTTAAATCCTACATCCTCATTGCCGATCAATGTGAGTACTTTTTCCGTAACTTACTTTGATTATTCACACAAATTTATGCTTAATTGATCCTAGGCATGTTCTTAGAGAACCCAACAATGGTATCAGTGTTGGACAATTATGACCAATAACATCACTATTTGTGCAAAACATGGTGTTGTTGTACAAATTAACTATGTGACAAAGGAAATTGCTCTTTTATCATTTGTAATTAGATTACCGGGATATATAAATGATAAAAGTCCTTATGATTAGTTCTGGATTGAGATGATATGAGACAATATCAATCCCCTAAGATTTAATGATTAAATATCCCTAGTCGTAGTATTATCGAGACTGGACATCAATAAGCAGAATATACTAGTATTGCACTTGTACGTGTTGTGGGAGCATAACTGCATAGTTATCATATATTTAAGTATTGGATACTTATGCAAGTGTTATAGGAGGATGTGTTTACCGATGGTACGGGAACAGCTTCGCTCTGGATAGACCCCTCAGAATGCCATTGGTAGTATGACTATGTGTCTATGAGAATCCGAATCAGGGTAGGTGTATTTGGTCTTAACCAGAGACTTGCATCGCTAATACTTGTGATAATCAATATACTTTGGTTTTGGTCGTCCGGGCCTTTAACAGGTTCTGTGTACGCCTCTTTTGGGTATATTGAGAATCGTAGTGTATTGGGTGTGATGTCAAGATGGAAGTATCACTTCAGTCATATTGAGATGATGATCACGTAGGATACGGAACTAGTACTCTTAGGTACTGCAGTCATCGGGATAATATGACTAGGTCATGATTATCCGATTATAGTGACTAGTTAACAGAGATCCGATATATAATTCGTATGGGGCAGACACAATTCAAGCCCCAGGCCTATCATGTGACATTCGATACTGGATTCCAATACGCAATACTACATATGCTACGCCTGACATAGATTATATATTCCTTAAAAGAATATTTATGGAGAATTGGGTAGGCACGATGCTTTGCTAGAAGCCAACCATGTCTTGCAAATCGGTTAGAACGTGGTACTAGGTACGCACGTGTTCGGATAATCCGACGACCGGATTTACTACCAACATATCCAGGGATCTCATGGGTCGCTTCCCGAATATTCACCGATGATGTATGACTCGAATATAATTAATTTGGGATTAATTAGAAGAGAGAGAAAATTAATATAGGATTAATTACGGCGAGAATTTATCTTGGATAAAATTCTATTAGAAGAGAGAGAACGATTAATTTGGAATTAATCGATAAAATAATATATTCTATATATTAAATGAAATCAGATTTCATAACGGAATTAAAATTGGATTTTAATTCGGGCTAACGAATTAATTTAGAATTAATTCGCGAGCGACTTTAATAGTAATTTTGCTATGCATTATTATTTAATTAAATTTGATTTAATTAAGTCGCAACGAAAAATTCGTTAATTTGGAATTAACGAACCCGAGCCCGGGATGTGTTTGGGGGCCCACTCCAATTTTGAATCAAGTGGGACTACATCAAGTCACATTATTAGTATTTTTTTATGATGGAAGTCACATCAACTTTTTGTGATGAGTGTCAAGTCACCTTTTGGTGATGGAGGTGATTGAGAGCATTAAATGCAATTTTGCTTTCAACACACTTTGTTGATTTTTGGAAAATTAAAACACACATAAAAATTGAAATAAAAAACTCTCCCTCTCCAACCCTCTCTCTTGGCCGAAACTTTCAAGAAGAAATTGGAAGATTTGTTGCAAATTTTTCAAGAGCTAGCACTCAAAGAGATCATGCCAATGTGATAGGGAAACATTTCCCATGAGTTTGGAATTCAAGAATCAAGCTTGGAAGCTCAACATACATCAAAGGAGAAGCTTCGAGAAACATCCATGGAGTCAAAATTTTGTTATCTCCTATATCCACTTAGCCGATCAAAGATAGTATTTTCCGCTACTTTACTTGCGTATTCACATGTTTTAAGCTTAATGATCTTGGTTATTGTTCTTAGAGAACCCAACAATGGTATCACGAGCCTAAATTAAGCATGAAATAAATTAGTGTTCTTAATATAAAATTTGGGTATTTTTGATTTGAGCATGATTTGATCAAATTGTTTGTTTGAGTATGCTTAGATATTGTTAACTTATTTCCCCAAATTTGGAGGCTTGGCCGAATGGTGTAGGAACCCTAAGCTCTTGGTGATTTTTTTTTTTAGACCATTGGATGAGTTTAAAATACATGGATAAATTGATTTGTGATTTAATTGGATTGAAATCAAAATTGATGAAAAAATCACCATGTTGCCGAGAGCTTAATGAGCATGCTGGGATTGATTTTCCTTCAATTTGTGTTGGACATAAGTTGATTAAATAAAGAATGATTAATTAGTGTAATTGGTGTTTTGGAAATATTAATTTAACTAATTAATTTTGGCTATTACACTTTAATTAATTAAATTGTGAAATTTGGAATATTAGAATTTTATTAATTGGGCTTAATTTGGAATTGGGCTAAAGTTTTTGTATTTGGGCTTAATGGGCTTGGTTGGGCCAAGTTTGGTTTAGGATAATTGGTTTGATCCAATTGGGCCTAAAACCAATTTCATAAAGTCCAAATATGATTATTGGGCCTTTAAAAATTTTATTGGGCTTAATGGGCCAAAATTATTTTTGTGGCAAAGGGTGATTCCTTATTGGGCTTTGCTTGCCAAAGTCCATGCCTTAAGAACTTAATTGAAAGCCCATTGAACTTTAATTAAATTGACATTGGATGTTAATTAGGCTTTGAGACCCATTAAGATTAGATTTAGAATCTAAGTCGTAAAGGCGCATTAAAAGTGTAATTATTTAATTTGGAATTAAATAAAGAATTAGTATTGAATACAAAATAAATTGGATTTAAAATTGTAGTTCGATATAATTCAAGAATTCATACTTTGAGTACTTATTCTTAAACGAGTTGGACTCGCGCAAATCAAATCGTTGTTTGAACATTGTATGGTCATTAATTAAAGATTAATTAATTGGATTAGATTGATTGATAACATGCTTTGTGTGAATACATGGATGTGATGTATGAATAATGTATATCAGATGGATATTAGATGGGTGAGGGCAATTAATGAAGTCCACGTACTGGATCTAGGAATTGGATGAGATCCAATTGATCTTAGAGATCTACCTAGTTAAGTATCTACAATTTGTTGGCCAAAGTCAAGATTGTGTGTTATTTAACGGGATCCTAGCCAACTAGGAAACTAGGTTTCCCGAGTACTCCACAGAGGGTTAGAGGGTCGCCGAAAAATAGTTGGTGGCAAGTATTAAATTTTCAATTTCATTTAGATACTTGCCAATACGCGCTCATTTCATTTTTCGTCATTAATATATAAATATATTAGTTGGACTAATATTTTATTGTTGTTTTAATTAAACAGTTGGACTGTATTCAAACTACTTCATTTATAGTTGATTATATAATTGGATTATAGTAATCAAATATATTTGAATTTAACCAATCAAATAATAGTTGATTATATAGTTAGACTATAGTAATCATTATATTCGATTGTACCCGAAATCGTTGATTAGATAGTTGGACTATTGGAATCAAGATAATTGAAAGATTAGTATTTAAAACATAATCCTGGGTGATAAATGTCTTTAAACGGCTCCAATTTTCAGATTGGAAATAAAACCTCAGGATAGTCCTGGGAACGGAGAAGTTATTCTATTTGATAGAGAAACATCTCGGGCCTGAGCCCGGAGTTAAGCAAATAGTGGAGCATGAGTTTTGGAAGACTCATGGTGATGAAAACTTTAGTGCTTAATATGTTATGCTTGCCCCAATGATTCCTTAATTTCTTTGTCAGAACTAAGGATAAGATCCTTATAGTATGATATTGAAATTGAAGGATCTTCACAAATCAATCCTTAGATCTTTGAAGTATGAATTGCAAAAGAAGTTCTTTCGCTTGCGTATGTCAGAGGGTACATCTGTCGAGCACTATGTGTCGTAGATGATTGCTGACATCGATCAGCTAGGTTAGCTGGGAATTACCTACGTGGCCGAGACTACCAAAGATTTGATCTTATAGTTTCTACCCGAAAGCTGGGGCGGGTTCATAATGAACCAAGAGAAAACTCTGGGAGAGTTGATGGCTATGCTCTAGGAGGCGGAGCCAGAGCTTCTAAAAGGGGGCAAAGGCAAAATCATCACAATCTTTTAGGAAGACAAATGACATATCCTAAGAAGTCTACCTAGAATATTTCAAACGGGGTCAATGAAGCATGACTGCCGTATGGACAAGGCAGACATGAAGGAAATGAAGACGAGCAAGGCTCCGGCTTCATGTATGTTTGTTATAAACATGGTCACTATTAGTTTCAAAATTGGATTTTTTGATACTAGATGTGGTACATAAATATGTACTAATGTGCAGAATCTGGTGATTAGCAGGAGACTGACTTTAGATAAGATCCACCTGCGAGTCGGAAACGGGACGAGCGTCGCTGTTTAACCGTAGAAACCTAAGTTTAGGAACTACCCTTTGGGCATGTACTTAAATTAGGAAACTGTTATGATGTACCTAGTTTGACTAGAAACATTATCTCTATATCTAGTATAACTCGTTGCGGGTATACCTTTATATTCTAGAACACTTAGTTTTTATTTATAAAAATGATATTGAGATAAACACATTAGATGTGAATAACAGTATTTATATTTTGAATATAAATGAATCTCAAACATATAACATGACAAACAAATAGCTGAAACTAAATTAATCAGATGAGACTTATTTGTGGCATTATTGTCTGGGACACATTAACAAGACTCGTATATCCACACTTTCGAATAGTGGGTACTAGGACATATTTGATTGTAATTCAAATAATGTCTAAGAATCTAGTTTATTAGGCAAAGTGCCTAAAACACCTTTTACTTGGTAAAAGTGCAAGTGCCACTGATCTGTTAGACTTCGTTCATAGTGACGTAAGTGGGCCCATATCTAGCTAGACTAGAGGTAGATATAAATACTTCGTAACCTTTACGGATGTGGCATCACGTTATTGTTATGTGTTTCTTGTGAAACATAAATCAGAAACTTTTGATAAATTCAAAGAGTTTCGACAAGAAATATAAAAACAGACCGGTAAAATTATTAAAACATTACGGTCGGACCGTGATAGAAAATACTTAAACATATAAGTTTCTCGATTACTTGAAAGAGTATGGACTCCTCCCGGAACACCTCAATTGAGCGGGTGTGTCAAAATAGAGAAACCAAATTTTGTTGGACAAGATAAGGTTAATGATGAGTCGCTATGAGCTACCAATTTCCTTCACGGGATACACATTAAACATTGCAATACTTATTTTGAATAAGGTTCCATGAAAAATCTGTTAGACAGACTTCATATTAGATATGAGCAGGAAAGAAACTAGGTTTCTCATTCCTGATGATTTGGGAATGCTGGGCATATGTTTGGATGATACCAAACTATAACCCAAAATCGGATAAGTGTTTATTTGTAGGTTGTCCTAGGGAAACCAAAGTATAGTACTTATACAACTCACAAGAGAACAATATAATTGTTTCTCTCCATGCGGTTTTCCTAAGAGGAATACCTATATGCAGTGGTAAGTCATAGGAAAGTAAAACTCGAAGAAAATCAGAGTGATATTGTTCCAGGCACCAATTCTTTAACGGAACACAAACAGTTCATCAAGGAGGAAATTGTACCACAAACTTTGAATACACAAGAACCACGTAAGTCAGAGAGAGTCAGAAAACAACTTGAGAGGTATAGGTTTCTGATCTCACTTTATGAAGATGTCAATCTTTTTGAGAAAGACAAACCGACTACGTATGAGGAAGTGATAAAAGGTATCGACTCCTCTCATGGCAATATGTCATGAAGTCCGAAAGGGATTCCATGCATACCAACCAAGTTTGGACACTGGTTGTTGTACCGGAAGGCATTGTGCCTATTGGTACTAATGAGTCTTCAATGAAGACATACATGGATGGAAACATACAAATGTACACAGCTAGGCTTGTAAAGAAAAGGTATCGTCATCAACATAATGTCGATTACCACGTATGTCGGAGAGAGTTAGAAAACAACCTGAGAGGTATAGGTTTCTGATATCACTTTATGAAGATGTCAATCTTTTTGACAAAGACAAACCGACTACGTATGAGGAAGTGATAAAAGGTATCGACTCCTTTCATGGCAACATGTCATGAAGTCCGAAATGGATTCCATGCATACCAACCAAGTTTGGACACTGGTTGTTGTACCAGAAGGCATTGTGCCTATTGGTACTAAATGAGTCTTCAAGGAAGACATACATTGATGGCAACATACAAATGTACACAGCTAGGCGTGTACAGAAAAGGTATCTTCATCAACATAGTGTCGATTACGATGAAAACTTTTACCCGTTGCCATGGTTAAATCCATTTGGATAATGCTTGCTAATGCTGCGTATTTCATTTATGAAATATGGCAGCTGAACGTCAAAATCGCTTTCCTTAATAGAAACCTTTTGGAGGATGTTTACGACATCCTGACGGTTTTGTCGTTCCAAAACAACGAAATAAGGTTTGCAAGTTAAGTCGATCAATTTATGGATTGAAGCAAGCATTACGTTTTTGGAACTAGCGTTTTGATGTAATCATAATGGTATATGATTTAATTCAAAACGAAAATGATTCTTCTGTATATAAGAAGGTTAGTGGGAGAGCACTGACAATGATTGTCCTATACAATTATGACATATCATTTCTTGGAAATGACATTCTTATAATACAATCGATGAAAGCTTGGCTTTAATGAAAGTTCTCCATAGAATACTTGGGAGAGGCAACCTTTATTTTAGGAATAAGGATCAACTGGGATAGATATAAAAGTTGTTGGCACTCTCCGAGTACTCGTACGTTGAAAATATGTACGCGACCTGGTGTCTCATATGCTTTGAGTACATGGAGTCACAATCAGGCCAATCCAAGTGATACTCACTGGATTGATGTTAAGAACATCCTTAAGTATCTTAGATGAACTAAGGATGCTTTCTTAAACTATGGAGAAGGAGAACGTGAAGTGACTGGGTTCACCGTTGTAAGATTCATAACCGAGAAAAATGACTATAAGTCGTAATAAGGGTATTATATAGTTTGAATAATGAAACAATGAGCTGGAAATCTTCCAAGCAAGATACTGTTGCCGAATAAACAACAAAAGTGGAATATTGTTGTAGCTGAGGCAGCAAAAGAAGCATTTTGGATCTATATAATCCTAATTAGATTAGGTGTAGTTCGGTTAGCAGCTGAGCTAGGCTATAGCACATGCTAAAGAATTAATGGTCTCATCAACGATCCAAGTATATACTTCAACTATTTCATCTGATTCGTCGGATCATACATCGTGGCGATGTGATGATCGAATAAATCACATCAGATGATAACCTTGCAAATCCGCTGACAAAAGCAGTTTCTCAGCAGATGTTTGAGCGACCCGTACATAGTTCAAGTGTAGGACACTTGAGTGATTGGCTATAGGCCAAGTGGGAGATTGTTGGACAATTATGACCATAACATCACTATTTGTACAGAACATGATATTGTTATATAAATTAACATGTGATATCGATACTGGATCGTAATATGCAATACTATGTATACTACGCCTGACAAAGATTACATATCCTTAAAAGAATATTTCTGGAGAATTGGGTAGGCACGGTGCTTTGCTAGAAGCCAACCATGTCTTGTAAATCGGTAAAAATATGGTACGGGGTACGCACATATTCAGATAGTCCGATAATCGTATTTACTGCCAACATATCCAGGGATCTCATGGGTCCCTTCCCGAAGATTCACCGATGACATATGACACGAACATAATTAATCTGAGATTAATTATAAGAGAGAGAAAATTAATCTAGGATTAATTGCGGAAAGATTTTATTTGGGATAAGACTCAATTAATAAAGAGAGAGCGATTAATTCGGAATTAATCGATAAAAAATATATTCGATATATTAAATGAAATTAGATTCATAAGAGAATTAAAATGGATTTTAATTCGGGCGAACGAATTAATTTAGAATTAATTCGCATGCGACTTTAAATGATAATTTTGCTAGGCATTATTATTTAATTAAATTTGATTTAATTAAGTCGCAACGAAAAATTTGTTAATTCGGAATTAACGAACCCGAGCCCTGAATGTGTTTGCGGGCCCACTCAGATTTTGAATTAAAGTGGGGGCCCACACAAGTCACATCACCTAGTCAACTTTATTAACTTTTGGTTGATAGAAGTTGGTGGAATTTTGGTAACTTGTCTTACACACAAACTTGATTTCTGAAAGACATATACCAAAGATTTGATTTTGGTATTATGTAATTTGACTTTTGAAATCATTTTACATAACACATCAAAAACACATTTCTTTCTCTCTCCCACCATGGCTTGGCCGAAACTCTCCTCCCATTTTCTATCAAATTGACGTGAAGCTTGGCTTCATGTTCTTGATTTTTGCTTCAAAAATCTCAAGTGCTATCACACAAAAGGGTCAACAAAGGTGATAGGGAAACTACTCCCATGAGTTTGGAATTCATTTACCAAAGCTTAGAGCTCAACATACAATAAAAGAGGAGCTTGGAGCACTACACAAATGAGCAATTTTTTGAAATCCTACATCCTCATTGCCGATCAATGTGAGTACTTTTTCTGCAACTTACTTTGATTATTCACACAAATTTTTTGCTTAATTGATCTAGGCATGTTCTTAGAGAACCCAACAATGGTATCAGTGTTGGACAATTATGACCCATAATATCACTATTTGTACAAAACATTGTGTTGTTGTACAAATTAACTATGTGACAAAGGAAATTGCTCTTTATCATTTGTAATTAGATTACCGGGATATATAAATGATAAAAGTCCTTATGATTAGTTCCGGATTGAGATGATATGAGACAATATCAATCCACTAAGGTTTAATCATTAAATATCCCCAGTCGTAGTATTATCGAGACTGGACATCGATAATGCGAAATATACTAGTATTGCACTTGTACGCGTTGTGGGAGCATAACTGCATAGTTATCATTTATTTAAGTATTGGATAGTTATGCAAGTGTGATAGGAGGTTGTGTTTACCAATGGTACGGGAACAGCTTCGCTCTGGATAGACCCCTCGGAATGTCGTTGGTAGTATGACTATATGTCTATGGGAATCCGAATCAGGGTAGGTGTATTTGGTCTTAAACTGAGACTTGCATCGCTAATACTTGCGATAATCAATATACTTTGGTTTTGGTCGTCCGAGGCTTTAATAGGTTCTGTGTACGCCTCTTCTGGGTATATTGAGAATCGTAGTGTATTGGGTGTGATGTCAAGATGGAAGTATCACTTCAATCATATGGAGATGATGATCACGTAGGATACGGAACTAGTATTCTTAAGTACTGCAGTCATCGGGATAATATGACTAGGTCATGATTATCCGATTATAGAGACTAGTTACCAAAGATTCGATATATACTTCGTACGGGGCAGACACAATTCCACCCCCAGGCCTATCATATGACATTCGATACTGGATCGTAATACGTAATACTATGTATGCTACGTCTGACATAGATTATATATTCCTTAAAAGAATATTTCTGGAGAATTGGGTAGGCCCGATGCTTTGCTAGAAGCCAACCATGTCTTGTATATCTGTTAGAACGTGGTACTGGGTACGCACGTGCTCGTATAATCCGACGACCGGATTTACTGCCAACATATCCAGGGATCTCATGGGTCGCTTCCCAAAGATTCACCGATGACGTATGACTCGGATATAATTAATCTGGGATTCATTAGAAGAGAGAGAAAATCAATCTAGGATTAATTACGGCGAGAATTTATCTGGGATAAAATTATATTAGAAGAGATAAAACGATTAATTTGGAATTAATCGATAAAATAATATATTCTATATATTAAATGAAATCAGATTTCATAACAGAATTAAAATTGGATTTTAATTCGGGCGAACGAATTAATTTAGAATTAATTCGCGAGCGACTTTAATAGTAATTTTGCTATGCATTATTATTTAATTAAATTTTATTTAATTAAGTCGCAACGGAAAATTCGTTAATTTGGAATTAACGAACCCGAGCCCGTGATGTGTTTGGGGGCCCCCTCCGATTTTGAATCAAGTGGGGCCCACATCAAGTCACTTCATTAGTCTCTTTTTGTGATGGAAGTCACATCAACTTTTTGTGATGAGTGTCAAGTCACATTTTGGTGATGGAGGTGGTTGAGAGCATTAAATGCAATTTTTCTCTCAACACACTTTGTTGATTTTTGGAAAATTATAACACACACAAAAATTGAAAAAAAAAATCTCCCTCTCCAACCCTTTCTCTTGGCCGAAACTTTCAAGAAGAAATTGGAAGATTTGTTGCAAATTTTTCAAGAGCTAGCACTCAAAGAGATCATGCCAAGGTGATAGGGAAACCTTTCCCATGAGTTTGGAATTCAAGAATCAAGCTTGGTAGCTAAACATACATCAAAGGAGATGCTTGGAGCAACATCCATGGAGGAAAAATTTTCTTATTTCCTACATCCACTTAGCCGATCAAAGTGAGTATTTTCCGCTACTTTACTTTGCATATTCACATGTTTTATGCTTAATGATCTTGGTTATTGTTCTTAGAGAACCCAACAATGGTATCATGAGCCTAAATTAAGAATGAAATAAATTAGGGTTCTTAATATAAAATTTGGGTATTTTTGATTTGAACATGATTTGATCAAATTGTTTGTTTGAGTATACTTAGATAATGTTAACTTATTTCCCCAAATTTGGAGGCTTGGCCGAATGGTGTAGGAACCCTAAGCTCTTGGTGATTTTTGTTTTTTAGGCCATTGGATGAGTGTAAAATACATGGATAAATTGATTTGTGATTTAATTGGATTGAAATCAAAATTGATGAAAAAATCACCATGTTGCCGAGAGCTTAATGAGCACGCTGGGATTGATTTTGCTTCAATTTGTGTTGGACATAAGTTGATTAATTAGTGTAAATGGTGTTTTGGAAATATTAATTTAACTAATTAATTTTGGCTATTACACTTTAGTTAATTAAATTATGAAATTTGGAATATTAGAATTTAATTAATTGGGCTTAATTTGGAGTTGGGCTAAAGTTTTTGTATTTGGGCTTAATGGGCTGGTTGGGCCAAGTTTGGTTTAAGATAATTGGTTGGATCCAATTGGGCCTAAAACCATTTCCATAAAGTCCAAA
Source organism: Zanthoxylum bungeanum (assembly GCA_019454045.1). Classification (NCBI taxonomy): domain Eukaryota; kingdom Viridiplantae; phylum Streptophyta; class Magnoliopsida; order Sapindales; family Rutaceae; genus Zanthoxylum; species Zanthoxylum bungeanum. Next base: position 70,143 of record SKCR01036186.1, read on the forward strand.
TATGATTATTGGGCCTTTAAAAATTTTATTGGGCCTAATGGGCCAAAATTAATTTTGTGGCAAATGGTGATTCCTTGTTGGGCTTTGGTTGCCAAAGTCCATGCCTTAAGAAATTAATTGAAAGCTCATTGAACTTTAATTAAATTGACATTGGATGTTAATTGGGCTTTGAGACCCATTAAGATTACATTTAGAATCTAAGTCGTAAAGGCGCATTAAAAGTGTAATTATTTAATTTGGAATTAAATAAAGAATTAGCATTGAATACAAAATAAATTGGATTTAAAATTGTAGTTTGATATAATTCAAGAATTCGTACTTTGAGTACTTATTCTTAAATGAGTTAGACTCACGCAAATCAAATCGTTGTTTGAACATTGGATGGTCATTAATTAAAGATTAATTAATTGGATTAGATTGATTGATAACATGCTTTATGTGAATACATGGATGTGATGTATGAATAATGTATATCGGATGGATATTAGATGGGTGGGGGCAATTTATGATGTCCACCTACTGGATCTAGGAATTGGATGAGATCCAATTGATCTTAGAGATCTACCTAGTTAAGTATCATACAATTTGTTGGCTAAAGTCAAGATTGTGTGTTATTTAACGGGATCCTAGCCCACTAGGAAACTAGGTTTCCGGAGTACTCCACAGAGGGTTAGAGGCTCGCCGAAAAATAGTGGGAGGCAAGTATTAAATTTGCAATTTCGTTTAGATACTTGCCAATACGCGCTCATTTCATTTTTAGTCATTAATATATAAATATATTAGTTGGACTAATATTTTATTGTTGTTTTAATTAAACAGTTGGACTGTATTCAAACTATTTCATTTATAGTTGATTATATAATTGGATTATAGTTATCAAATATATTTGAATTTAACCAATCAAATAGTAGTTGATTATATAGTTAGACTATAGTAATCATTATATTCGATTGTACCCGAAATCGTTGATTAGATAGTTGGACTATTGGAATCAAGATAATTAAAAGATTAGTATTTAAAACATAATCCTGGGTGATAAATTTCTTTAAACGACTCCAATTTTCAGATTGGAAATAAAACCTCAGGATAGTCCTAGGAACTGAGAAGTTATTCTATTTGATAGAGAAACATCTCGGGCCTGAGCCAGGAGTTAAGCAAATAGTGGAGCATGCGTTTTGGAAGACTCATGTTGATGAAAACTTTTATGCTTAATATGTTATGCTTGCCGCAATGATTCCTTAATTTCTTTGTCAGAACTAAGGATTAGATCCTTATAGTATGATATTGAAATTGAAGGATCTTCATAGATCTATCCTTATATCTTAGAAGTATGAATCGCAAAATAAGCTATTTCACTCGCGTATGTCAGAGGGTACATTTGTCGAGCACTAGGTGTCGTAGATGATTCTGACATCGATCATCTAGGTTAGCTGGGCATTACCTACGTGCCCGAGACTACCAAAGATTTGATCTTATAGTCTCTACCCGTAAGCTGGAGCAGGTTCATTATGAACCAAGAGAAAACTCTTGGAGAGTTGATGGCTATGCTCTAGGAGGCGGAGCCAGAGCTTCTAAAAGGGGGCAAAGGCAAAATCATCACAATCTTCGAGGAAGACAAATGACATATCCCAATAAGTCTACCTAAAATGTGGCAAACGGGGTCACTGAAGCGTGACTGCCATATGGACAAGGCAGACATGAAGGAAATGAAGACGAGCAAGGCTCCGGCTTCATGTATGTTTGTTATAAACATGTTCACTATTAGTTTCAAAATTGGATTTTTTGATACTAGATGTGGTACATAAATATGTACTGATGTGCAGAATCTGCTGATTAGCAGGAGACTGACTTCAGATAAGATCCACCTACTAGTCGGAAGCGGGACGAGAGTCGTTTTTTTAACCGTAGAAACCTAAGTTTAGGAACTACCTTTTGGGCATGTACTTAAATTAGGAAACTGTTATGATGTACCTAGTTTGACTAGAAATATTATCTCTATATCTAGTATAACTCGTTGCAGGTATACCTTTATATTCTAGAACACTTAGTGTTTTATTTATAAAAATGATATTGAGATAAACACATTAGATGTGAATAACAGTATTTATATTTTGAATATAAATGAATCTCAAACATATAACATGACAAACAAATATCTCAAACTGAATTAATCAGATGAGACTTATTTATGGCATTATTGTCTGGGACACATTAACAAGACTCGTATATCAACACTTTCGAATAGTAGGTACTAGGACAGATTTGATTCTAATTCAAATAACGTCTAAAAATCTAGTTTATTAGGCAAAGTGCCTAAAACACCTTTTACTTGGTAAAAGTGCAAGTGCCACCGATCTGTTAGCCTTCGTTCATAGTGACGTAAGTGGGCCCATATCTAGCTAGGCTAGAGGTGGATATAAATACTTCGTAACCTTTACGGATATGGCATCACGTTATGGTTATGTGTTTCTTGTGAAATATTAATCGGAAACTTTTGATAAATTCAAAGAGTTTCGACAAGAAATATAAAAACAGACCGGTAAAAGTAATAAAACACTACGGTCGGACCGTGTTGGAAAATACTTAAACATATAGGTTTCTCGATTACTTGAAAAAGTATGGTATTCTTTCACAGTGGACTCCTCCCGGAACACCTCAATTGAGCGGTGTGTCCAAACAGAGAAACCGAATTTTGTTGGACATGATAAGGTTAATGATGAGTCGCACTGAGCTACCAATTTCCTTCACGGGATACACATTAAAGATTGAAATACTTATTTTGAATAAGGTTCCATGAAAAATCTGTTAGACAGACTTCATATTAGATATGAGCAGGAAAGAAACTAGGTTTCTCATTCCTGATGATTTGGGAATGCTGGGCATATGTTTGGATGATACCAAACTATAACACAAAATCGGATAAGTGTCTATTTGTAGGTTGTCCTAGGGAAACCAAAGTATAGTACTTATACAACTCACAAGAGAACAATATAATTGTTTCTCTCCATGCGGTTTTCCTAAGAGGAATACCTATATGCAGTGGTAAGTCGTAGGAAAGTAAAACTCGAAGAAAATCAGAGTGATATTGTTCCAGGCACCAATTCTTTAACGGAACACAAACAGTTCATCAAGGAGGAAATTGTACCACAAACTTCAAATACACAAGAACCACGTAAGTCGGAGAGAGTCAGAAAACAACCTGAGAGGTATAGGTTTCTGATCTCACTTCATGAAGATGTCAATATTTTTTAGAAAGACAAACCGACTAAGTATGAGGATGTAATAAAAGGTATCGACTCCTTTTATGGCAACGTGTCATGAAGTCCGAAATGGATTCCATGCATACCAACCAAGTTTGGACACTGGTTGTTGTACTGGAAGGCATTGTGCCTATTGGTACTAAATGAGTCTTCAAGGAAGACATACATGGATGGCAACATACAAATGTACACAGCTAGGCCTGTACAGAAAAGGTATCGTCATCAACATAGTGTCGATTACGATGAAAACTTCTACCCATTGCCCTGGTTAAATCCATTTGGATAAAGCTTGGTAATGTTGCTTATTTCATTTATGAAATATGGCAGCTGAATGTCAAAATCGCTTTCCTTAACGGAAACCTTTTGGAGGATGTTTAAAACATCCTGACGGTTTTGTCGTACCAAAACAAGCAAACAAGGTTTGGAAGTTAAGTCGTTCCATTAATGGATTGAAACAAGCATTACGTTCTTGGAACCAGCGTTTGATGTAATCATAATGGTATATGATTTAATTCAAAACGAAAATGATTCTTGTGTATATAAGAAGGTTAGTGGGAGAGCACTGACAATGATTGTCCTTTACAATGATGACATATCATTTCTTGGAAATGACATTCCCATAATACAATCGGTGAAAGCTTGGCTTTCATGAAAATTCTCCATAGAATACTTAGGAGAGGCAACCTTTATTTTAGGAATAAGGATCTACTAGGATAGATATAAAGGTTGTTGGCACTCTCCGAGAACTCGTACATTGAAAATATGTATGCGACCCGGTGTCTCATATGCTTTGAGCATATGGAGTCACAATCAGGCCAATCCAAATGATACTCACTGGATTGATGTTAAGAACATCCTTAAGTATCTTAGATGAACTAAGGATGCTTTCTTAAATTACAGAGAAAGAGAACGTGAAGTGACTAGGTTCACCGTTGTAAGTTTCCTAACCGAGAAAAACGACTATAAGTCGTAATAAAGGTACTATATAGTTTCAATAACGGAACAGTGAGATGGAAATCTTCCAAGCAAGATACTGTTGCCGAATAAACAAAAAAAGCAGAATATTGATGTAGCTGAGGCAGCAAAAGAAGTATTTTGGATCTATATAATCCTAATTAGATTAGGTGTAGTTATGTTAGCAACTGAGCTAGGCTATAGCACAGGCTAAAGAATTAATGGTCTCATCAACGATCCAAGTATTTACTTCAACTATTTCATCTGATTCATCGGATCATACATCGTGGCGATGTGATGATCGAATAAATCACATCAGATGATAACCTTGCAAATCCGCTGACAAAAGCAGTTTCTCAGCAGAAGTTTGAGCGACCCGTACATAGTTCAGGTGTAAGACACTTGAGTGATTGGCTATAGGCCAAGTGGGAGATTGTTGGACAATTATGACCCATATCATCATTATTTGTACATAACAGGATATTGTTGTACAAATTAACTATCTGACAAAGGAAATTGCTCTTTTATCATTTGTAATTAGATTACCAGGATAAATAAATGATAATAGTCCTTATGATTAGTTCCGTATTGAGATGATATGAGACATTATCAATCCATTAAGGTTTAATCCTTAAATATCCATAGTCGTAGTATTATCGAGACTGGACATCGATAATGCAGAATAGACTAGTATTGCACTTGTGCGCATTGTGGGAGCATAACGACATAATTCTCATAGATTTAAGTATTGGATCCTTATGCAAGTGTGATAGGAGGTTGTGTTTACCGATGGTACGGGAATAGCTTCACTCTTGATAGACCCCTCGGAATCCCATTGGAAGTATGACTATGTGTCTATGGGAATCCGAATCAGGGTAGGTGTATTTGGTTTTAACCTGAGACTTGCATCGCTAATACTTGTGACAATCAATAAACTTTGGGTTTGGTCGTCTGAGGCTTTAACAGATTCTGTGTACGCCTCTTCTGGGTATATTGAGAATCGTAGTGTATTGGGTGTTGTCAAGATGGAAGTATCACTGGAGATGATGATCACGTAGGATATGTAACTAGTACTCTTAAGTACTGCAGTCATCGGGATAATATTACTAGGTAATGATTATCCGATTATAGGGACTAGTTACCAGAGATCCGAAATATGCTTCGTACGGGGCAGACATAATTCCAGCCATAGGCCTAACATGTGATATCGATACTGGATCGTAATATGCAATACTACGCCTGACAAAGATTACATATTCCTTAAAAGAATATTTCTGGAGAATTGGGTAGGAACGGTGCTTTGTTAGAAGCCAACCATGTCTTGTAAATCGGTAAAAATGTGGTACGGGGTACGCACATATTCAGATAGTCCGATAATCGTATTTACTGCCAACATATCCAGGGATCCCATGGGTCCCTTCCCGAAGATTCACCGATGACATATGACTCGAACATAATTAATCTGAGATTAATAATAAGAGAGAGAAAATTAATCTAGGATTAATTGCGGAAAGATTTTATCTGGGATAAGATTCAATTAATAGACAGAGAACGATTAATTCGGAATTAATCGATGAAATAATATATTCGATATATTAAATGAAATTAGATTTCATAACAGAATTAAAATTGGATTTTAATTCGGGCGAATGAATTAATTTAGAATTAATTCGCAAGCGACTTTAAATGATAATTTTGCTAGGAATTATTATTTAATTAAATTTGATTTAATTAAGTCGCAACGAAAAATTCGTTAATTCAGAATTAACGAACCCGAGCCCAGAATGTATTTGCGGGCCCACTCGGATTTTGAATTAAAGTGGGGCCAAAACAAGTCACATCACCTAGTCAACTTTATCAACTTTTGGTTGATAGAAGTTGGTGGAATTTTGGTAACTTGTCTTACACACAAACTTGATTTGTGAAAGACATATACCAAAGATTTGATTTTGGTATTATGTAATTTGACTTTTGGAAATCATTTTACATAACACATCAAAAACACATTTCTTTCTCTCTCCCACCATGGCTTGGCCGAAACTCTCCTCCCATTTTCTATCAAATTGGCGTGAAGCTTGGCTTCATGTTCTTGATTTTTGCTTCAAAAATCTCAAGTGCTAGCACACAAAAGGGTCAACAAAGGTGATAGGGAAACTACTCCCATGAGTTTGGAATTCATTCACCAAAGCTTGGAGCTCAACATACAATAAAAGGAGGATCTTGGAGCACTACACAAAGGAGCAAATTTTTGAAATCCTACATCCTCATTGCCGATCAATATGAGTCTTTTTCCGCAACTTACTTTGATTATTAACACAAATTTTATGCTTAATTGATCTTAGGAATGTTCTTAGAGAACCCAACAATGGTATTAGTGTTGGACAATTATGACCCATAACATCACTATTTGTACAGAACATGGTTTTGTTGTACAAATTAACTATGTGACAAAAGGAAATTGCTCTTTTATCATTTGTAATTAGATTACCGGGATATATAAATGATAAAAGTCCTTATGATTAGTTCCAAATTGAGATGATATGACACAGTATCAATCCACTAAGGTTTAATCATTAAATATCCCTAGTCATAGTATTATCGAGACTGGACATCGATAATGCAGAATATAATAGTATTGCACTTGTACGCTTGTGGGAGTATAACTACATAGTTATCATATATTTAAGTATTGGATACTTATGCAAGTGTGATAGGAGGTTGTTTTTACCGATGGAACAGGAACAGCTTCGCTCTGGATAGACCCCTCGGAATCCCATTGGTAGTATGACTATGTGTCTATGGGAATCCGAATCAGGGTAGGTGTATTTGGTCTTAACCTGAGACTTGCATCGCTTATACTTGTGATAATCAATATACTTTTGTTTTGGTCGTCCGAGGCTTTAACAGGTTTCTTTGTATGCCTCTTCTGGGTATATTGAGAATCATAGTGTATTGGGTGTGATGTCAAGATGGAAGTATCACTTCAGTCATATGGAGATGATGATCACGTAGGATACAGAACTAGTACTCTTAAGTACTGCAGTCATCGGGATAATATGACTAGGTCATGATTATCCGATTTTATAGACTAGTTACCAGAGATCCGATATATACTTTGTACTGGGCAGACACAATTCCATCCCCAGGCCTAGTGATGAGTGGTATTTATATCACTGTTTCCCACTCATTTTAACATAATATTTTGTATAGTTTCTTGAGTTTTGTGTTATTTTGTAGATAAATAAAGTTTCAGGACATTCTGGAGGTGATTTGGGCTAAAACAGTGAAAATTGGACAAAAAGGACATTTCAGTAAATTGTCAGCGTCGCGACGCCAAGACCATCTGCGTCGCGACGCCTAAAATGCGCTGAATAGTGCTAACGTGCGCCGGGTCCATAAATAAGAATCTGAGAAAAGTTTGACTTTGCTAAAATGCGTCGTGCCACGTGTCACCATCAAAGCCGATCTGCTAACATGCGCCGTGCCACGTGTCAGCATCCTACGGTGCTGACAGTCATCATCGCCACGTGTGCCACGTGGCATCCTACGTGTCTCCATATCATCAGCCACGTCAGCAAGTCAACAAGTCAACATTGCCACGTGTCGTGCCACATCATCATCAGCCAATCAGGAAGTGCCATGTGTCGCAATCCTAAGGTGCCGACAGTCTCTTTCCCACGTGTCGCCATGTCATCGCCACTTCACCACCACGTCAGCATCAATCATTGAGTATCTAATCCTTATCTGACACGTGGCGGATAAGAATCTCAGCGACCAATCAGAAACAGCCACGTGTCACAATAATTGAAGCCCAACCACCTCGCCACGTGTCACCTTATCAGCTTATCCAGAATCTTCAAACAGATGAACCAGAGCTTGCCACGTTGACAAAATCTGGCCTAGCGACGCTGAGGGCCCTGGCGTCGCGACGCTGGAAGCCTACCGAGGCCTATAAATTGAGCTCGAGATTTCAGAATTCAGTGCACCACTCAATCTCTTATATTCTATCTAAAGAGAGAGTTTATTTCTCTACTTTCTTTTAATTTTTAGTTTCTTTAGTTTTGTAATTAATTTGAATTACTTTTTGTTAATATTGTAATTTAATTTTTACTTTTTACTTTTTACAGTTTTTATTATTTACCATGAGGAGGTAACTCCCCCAGCTAAGGTGAAAGGTAATTCTTTTACAGTTACTATTTAGATTAATCTCCCTTAAAAATAATATATTCACTATTTAAAATATTGACTTAAAAAGGATACCGCCAGATTGGTCGGTTGGTAATTTAATTTTGGTTCCGCCTTTATGGCTGGTTGGACTTAATTTGACTTAATCAGGTTACCGCCTATATGGCTGGTTGGAAAAAGAATCACAAGTTTATATATTATTTTATGGGAAATATCTAAATTAGTAGTAGTAAAAGTAATTCATTTTACCTTAGCATTTTATTTTATTGTAATTTACTTTTCAGTATTTACTTTACCGTATTTTTTTTATGTCTTTTATTTTCAAGTTTTTACTAGTCCTAGTTATGTGTTGTAACTAAATTAGTTATCTGGGGTTGTGATGAAATCCAATATCAGCGTTTTATAAGGGTTAGATTATATCTTGGGTAATATAAAGATTTATTTATTGAGTCTTAAACTTAATGCTTTTTTTCATTAACCAGCCATTAATAAAATTGATCTGGTAAATCTAAAATGAACAAGACATAAGGATTTTAGCTTTCTTTAAACCTATTTTCGACAATTTTATTTATTTGCTTTTAAATTTAGAATCGTCACCATTTCAAATCAATCAATCAACCTGTTAGATACTAGTTATCATTTGACCTCATAAAATTAATAGTTTTGATATTAAGTCCTCGTGGGATCGATATTTTTATACTACTTGTACGATACGTGCGCTTGCGTTATATGTGTGTGTTTACGCCGGTCAAGTTTTTGGCGCCGTTGCCGGGGACTTATTTATCTTTTACTATTAGTTTAGGGGTTAGATACGTTACTTTTATATAATTTCTTTTTATTTAATGTCATTGTTTTCTTGTGTTTTAGGTTCTCAGAAACTACATGACCGCTTGACCCGGAAATTGAAAGAACAATCAGACAGTTGAGAAGGGAAAGGCAAGAAGGCCAAGAAGCTTTAGTAAACATGGAACCTGAACCTTTGAATGTTGCACCACCAATTCCCATTCGAGACAGAACCATTCCGGTGGTTGACAGACTCATTTCTTGTATTGTACTTCCTCCCTTACCAGCAAATGCGGGTGACATCAAAACATGCATTCAGATGATTCAGCAGTCAGTGCAGTTTGGGGGAAATGCAACTGAAGATCCTAATGCTCACATCAGCAACTTCCTGGATTTTTTGCGGTACTTTCAATTACAACCGAGCAGCTGAAGAAGCAATGAGACTGCGAGTTTTTCCATACTCCTTGAAGGACAGAGCTAAAGCTTGGCTACATTCACTACCAGCAGGTTCTATCACAACTTGGAACACTCTAGCCACCAAATTCCTTGCAAAATACTTTCCACCAGCCAGAACTACAAAGTTAAGGAATGACATCACATCCTTCATGCAACAAGATTCAGAATCCCTTTGCGAAGCTTGAGAAAGATTCAAAGATTTACTCGGAAATGTCCTCATCATGAGATCGCAAAGTGGCAACAAGTTCAAACCTTCTACAATGGACTTTCTGGAATAATGAGAACCACAATCGATGCTGCTGAAGGAGGAGCTTTGTTGGCAAAATGAGAAGATCAAGCCTGGGACTTAATTGAAG
>SKCR01036187.1:0-94199 GCA_019454045.1 Zanthoxylum bungeanum
GTTTATCCCAGTGAACTATGAGTATCGGGAGACTCGTATAGACATGTAGGTGTTTATTTGATAAGACACTGAACGACTCACTGAAGATTTCTTAATAGATGGTACACCAACGTAAATAGGAATCTTCTTGAGTTGAGCGAGCATAGTGGTCCTTCGACTTGAGATACCGAAGTGGGATATATGAGTTATCCTTCACACTTTGATGGCAGTCACGTCACTGATCTATTTAGATCAGACCTCCGTCTCTTCGTTGGGTGTGGACTGATGCTCATGATATCCAGTGCGTATCAAGATATGATCTGTCAGTCCTGTGTACAGGGCATAGGCATCCGCACATGTTTACGATCTAGTAAATCCATGACTGTGGTATAACTTCGAAAATCAGTTCCGAGTGTTATTTAGAGATTGTAAATTGAAAGTCGACTATATTATACCGAACAGATTTGACGTTTTCATCTATATCCCAGGTATAATATGGATAGCCTGTGACAGAGGGATTATACGTATGCAATGACCTCTACTTGCATAGTTTAGCGAGATTATCTGTGGTCGTCATAATCCATGAGTAGGTGGATTATGGACACAAAATTGGATTTCGTGACGGATAAACCTAAACTTAGAGAGTCCCACAATATGAAGTGTACTCATTGAGCACTTGAGCAACGCGTTATAAATAATACAGATTATTCATAATACTTCATCAGATTAAGTGAGTTAATTCGGATCGTTTAATCGGTTAAACGATAACACATGCATAGAGGCGTTTTTGGTCCATCGTAATTACTGTGTATTTGTATTTGATACATAATACGATTAGATACACATTAATTATTCGTCAGATGAGATTTTGACACATGCCATAAATATATGTATTTGTTATTTATTGTAAATAAAAATACATATATAATAATAATTATATTAATTGATTATTTGGATATTAATTGTTAAATATTTGAATAATTAATTAATTAAACTTTTTCCATAAATGTTATGAAATTTGTTTAATTATTATTGAAACACATGGCATGATTTAATTATACTTTTTGTGTGCTAATTTGATTGGTTTTCATAAAGTTAATTATAATTTAATTTGATTAAATTTTCAAAAGGACAAAAATAGCCTAAAAGTCGGTCTCCTTTCTTTTAAATTAAAAATTTATTTTCTTCATTCAATCATCATCAACCTTGGCCGAAACACATACAAAAAATGGGTCTCAAAATTGGTTTGAAGATTTCATGAAGAAAAGAAGGAAAATCAAGAAAAAAAAGGCTAATGATTTAGGAGATTTAAGGTAATTCTTCAAAATCCCATGCTTGAAAATTTTGTTTCTTGTTTCTTGATGATTTAGAAAGGTTCTAGGGTTCATTCAATTCTGAAAAATTTGGGCTTTTGGTTGTTGATGATGGATCGGAAGCTATCCAGTTTGTTCATTTGATGACATGTTGCCATTCTAGAGTGTTATGAACACTCTTGTAATGCCTAAAATTTTTCTTTGGTGATTCATATGTGGTGACTTGAATTGGTGTTGAGATTAATTTGATTAATGTTGAAAATTGGATTTAAAGCATGAGAAATTGGCATTTCGGTGTTCTGGATCAGATCTGGAAAATCAGTTTTTATGTTGATGAAAATATGTCTTCTGAATGTATTGGATGTTTTTTGGGAGTTGGAACAATTTCAGGAAAGTTTTTCGGAGTTGAAATAAGCGAAAACGGTGAAAAACAGCGTTACCGGGTGACTTTTGAGCCAACCGAGTGACGGCTGTCCAAACAGTGAGTTCGTCACTGTTTGGGAAGTCCATGAACTGCCCTAACACTATTGGGGCTTACCTAGGCATTCCCCATAGGTGTTGGGTCGTCAGTTCGATCAAAAACGCGTTTTAGACCATTTTACGGAAAAATATTTTTCGTAAAAGTTTTCGCGATGTTTCATATATATTTACGTCGTTATTTGATATCGAATAAATAGATTTAGGTGAAATATGAATAAATTATTCATGTTAGATATTGAATAATTTATTTGGTAATTTGAAAAAAAAATTGAAATTATGATTTCGCCCGAACCGCGCTTCCGCTGCCCCCTTCGCCCAAAACCCCAACAAAAATAGTACAGAGCAGATCTGATGCTTCATCCATTACATTATTCATGCTTGGTATTTGATAATTAATCTAATTTTAATGTTCACACATGCATATAATCTATATATATTTCTTGACTTTTCGATTCCACGCTAATAGGAAACGTAACGGAAATTTAATCGTTCAATTGAGTTATGTTTTCTATAGGTAGAATTGAATTGTTAGAAAATGATTTAGATTAAAATTCTGCATTTGATGTAGATATAGCTTCCTGAGGAAAATCCCCGCTTAAAATTAGGCTGTTAAAGTAACGTGTATTGGATACATGTTTCTTAGTCCGTCTTGTCAGTACGGTTTATGGGTATATTTTTATAACTGCATCCGAGATCGTGCCAAAGCTGTGAGGGTGTAGGTTATGGGATTTTATCCATGCCGGTTGTATATTGATACTAGACAAATTCAAGTGAAAATGGAAATTCTGAACGTGCCAAAGCTGTCAGGACTACATCGGTAGCTTGAGTTTGTCATTGACAAGTGAAGCCTTGATACGCCTCATTGTGAACGTGCCAAAGCCTTCATAACGAGAAACAGTCAGGACCAAAACCAGGAGTCACTGGTGAGTGATTGACAATGAGTTGTCTACCTAATGAATATACGTAGGCGAGATCGTGCCAAAGCTGTGAGTCGAAATATATTCATGGGATCCTACTCTCACTATGGAATTTGATTTAATTATTGAATTCTCATTTTCCATTGGGGATTACGGTATTACGAAAAGTAGTGGGAAACACTGCTGGGTTAAAAATCCATAACTAAGGCAGTGCGTAATTTTATGGAAAATTCTGCTTTCGTTTTCCTTCTATTCTATATTTTTTATAGAATTATACTTATAATCCACTATATGCTTATTACTTGAAAATATTTTCTGACTTTACTTATGGTTGCGTAATTATAGAATAGGTTCTAGAAAGACAGTAGACTTAGATATTGTTAGATTAGTTTAAACTATCGGGAACTGTTGTTCCGATTTTCTTGAAAAATTAAGATGGTTAGTGACTTAGTTTCTAAGTCACGATTAGGTAATCTAACTAGATATCTGTTTTAGGACATAGTTATCTAGAGAGAATAGTTTCTTATGCAGTAATAATTGACTTGAATAGTTAATGTCTCGAGATTCTTGACTGACATTAAGAAAACCCATTTAGTATTTGTTTATCTTATAATGACGTTTCTTGGCTTTAGTAACTTTCAGAAGTCACGTGTCTGACATAGTTTGCTAATCAATCATTTGCAATTGTTGTGAATAATTGAACGCAAATTATAAAGCTTAAGAAAATAGATGTGAATAGTTGTGTATAGAGAATATCGATTCTCACAATACGAAAACTATATGTATTGGATACCAGATCTCACGTCTAGTTAATTAAAATAATTTTTAATAACTGTTTTGATATTTGATATCAGAACTTGTGACTATTGGATAGTTACTTGTTCTATATAAACAGTTGTTACATATTTTAATATGACTAGTAGTGTCATTAATGAAAAGATAAACATTAAGAAAAATATTCAGTTAACTAAATAACTTAGAACCGTGCTTTATGAGTTTTTATCACATAAGCATTAGATGCTTGTTCCTTATGGTAAATGATGGTCTGATACGAGTTCACACCACATATCCTTATCCATTTAATGAATATTGTATTCAGGATGTGATTAAATCTCATTCAACCAATGATCGTCATTGGACCACAAGATTTATTAAACTAATACATTGGATGTATGTAGTTTAATGAATTAGAAATTACCTTAGACAGTTTTCTCTACTCTGTAACTTAGTTAATGATTTTTCATAACTTAGTTACGTGTTTCTAATAGAGAACGTGTTGAACGTCTTGAATTGTTCGATAACTTTCAATATGTTTCTAATGAAACTCAGATAGAATATTTTGAATGGTTCAAAGATATTCTATTTGTGGTGTTGAAAACTATTTTTTTTGAAATTCATTGTGAGTCTTTGAATTATTCAAAGATGTTTGATATGATCAAACACATGAATTTAAGGCAATAAATTCTAAAGTTATTTGATGAATGTGATTCTTACTCAATATTAAACTTCCACGATTCCATATTGATGGAATTGGTCAGTGGGAGTAATTGAATCTTATATGATTTGATTCATTGATATTGAGTGTTACCGAATTAGCTTCGATACTCTTGGGGTTATGCTCCAGTAACTCTAATTCATCTATTTAATTAAGGTTCCATTTATTCCTACAGTTACATATATGATATGTATAATGGAAAATTCGAATATTGAAAAGTTAGAGATTTGAAACTTTCTTTTGTATAATTGTTATATAATTGAAAGTACTTGTGCCTCGGAGGTACGAGTGAAAGGTTTATCATTTATTCTATTTAATAGAATATCTTTTCTACGATCCCGAGTAATAAAATTATTTTATTACTTAGTGTGTAACATCAGATGTTAACCATTGTAGAAAAGACTTGACTTATTAAAGTCAAATGTGAGAGTGATAAACTGTAATGGAACTACATAATTAATTAGATGATAAGACCTTACGTTTTCTTCCGTATAAGTTTAATAGGATGCCAGAATCATTTGCAAAGTATTTGATACTTAATGATTCTGTTGTTTTCTTATAAAAAAAAATTATCCTATAACTTATAGTGGGAGCGATATTTGATATCGATTTCGGATGTTAGCATTGAATTATAGGTATAATATTGTTCATGGCTTACTACGATCAAGTTTTGAACTTGATTAGGCTTTTGTTATGAATACTTTGTAAAATGTGCAAATTGTTTGCGCACCAAAAGCAAAGTGAGCTTGATAAATGTTTGACCTTTATAGTATGACAATGAGAAATTTTACCCTCAATAGTATATTGTAGATTCTGAGAATACTTGTCTCAAGTCGCACTGATTGAACGATTAAAGATCTGTTGGTTAATATTGATATTAAACTATGTATTTTGGCTAAAGAATGCAAAGTGGCGTTCTTGAGTGATTTCTTCGAATGAGAGATCTGTCGTGATTTCTTTGTTTGAAGAGTTCATTATAGAATGGCCCTAGAGTTTGTGTTCTGCTAAGATCACAGTTTGATATACTAGCTTATGAAGCCTATTTTAGACTCAGATAAGTTTTCCAGAAATCTGTGTTCTCTGATTTTGATATCAGTCAGATTGTCTGGTTTTATCGAAGTATAAAGAATACATGTTTGTCAGTATGGTCAGTGGGAGCGTACAAATTTCTTTCTAGTATTATATATCCTAAGTCTTCTTTTCTCCATGTAAGCAGGGGGAGTAGTCTCTATATTTGATATAAAGTTTTATATATGATATAAAATAAGAGACTGATGAGATACTCCCATTAGTCGCGTATTAGATATGATCTAATAAAAGACACAGTAAGACTATCTGTATGACAGTTAGTATAGCTGTTTGATAGTTAACGTGTCTTTTATATATATAGTATTAATCTTTCGTAAAAGATGATTCATTTGTCGAAAGTGAAATTGATTAGAATGTCTAGTCAATCTTATGCATCATAGGATGATGGCGTAATGAATATTATATTATGTGCGATTAAAGATTTCAATTTAATCGTAATTGTTACGAGTTATTTTGATATGTTGTAGACCATATGATGAGTCTTGAAACATGTTCTTTGTGATCTTTGAGATATTAAGAACGAGTTTCTAATTCATGGAGAACTTAGTCTGCAACCATAAAACGTCAGATTAGTTTTGATCTTAATTATGACATTAGATGGTCTATGTCATATAAAGTCAGAAAAGATGCAGTAGGAATGTCACCGTTGATTATACTAAACTAGTGGAATCAATTGCAACTTATGAAGTGTTGACTTATGAAGTTGCATAGTGACCATATAGATTAGAAGTTTTCATATTAGTGTAGTGCTTGCGGTTGTCTCATAGTATTTGGATTTGATCTCTAAATACATAAGACAACTCAGCAGCTATAACATAAAACTGATATAGCGTCTGAGTCATATTGATGTAGAATTTGGATTATGCAGAATATGAATGATGCTGGCTAAGGAAAACAGTTGGGTTTGTTGGACAGACTCGATTTGTTAAGCGGGCTTACTTGTTGTTGCCTACCTTTTGAGTGCAAGGTGAGCTCTTAAGGGCAATGAGTATGCGATACACATTAAGATCTATATAGGATATCGTGGATTGACACTAGAGAAAATGGGAGAAATTGTTAGGGTTGGTGCTCAGAGTGACAATCCGGATCGTATTTATGTCCGATTCATAAATACGAGCAATTTTATTTTCCATATTATTACTAATTTAATGGTAGCACCCTTGTCTTTATACACTTATTCCATCTAATTACGATTAGATATCTGATTATTATTAGATCGAAACTAAATATGGTTTAGTGATACGTGTATATTAGACAAAGACCCTATGATTTACAATTTAATGCGCAGTTACAACGTAGTTTGTAATTGACATTGGGAAGAGCAATAAAAGATGTATATCCTTAAATAAAGTTCCTGGTCAAGATTTACTAACACAGGTCGGTTAGTAAAATCTGCTGAGACCAGTACATGTCGTATATCGTGACTTGGTCCGATGGTTTATCCCAGTGAACCATGAGTCTCGAGAGACTCGTATAGACATGTAGGTGTTTATTTGATAAGACACTGAACGACTCAATGAAGATTTCCTAATAGATGGTACACCAACGTCAATAGGAATCTTCTCAAGTTGAGCGAGCATAGTGGTCCTTCGACTTGAGATACCACAGTGGGATATATGAGCATATTGGTCCTTCGACTTGAGATACCACGTAGTCCACTGCAACCAGAATATAGAGGTTTCCATGTGATGGAACAAATGGTCCCATGAAGTCGATCTCACAAACATCAAATAATTCAACCTCTACGATGCTTTGAAGTAGTCATTCATTCCTTTTGGAGACATTTCACATCCTTTGGCATCTGTCACATTGAAGAACAAACATGTGAGCATCCTTAAACAGAGTGGGCCAAAACAAACATGATTGCAACATTTTGGCTACGGTCTTGTCTCCACTAAAATGGCCGCCATATGCAGAGGAATGGCAGTGCTGGAGGACGCTATCGACCTCCTCTTAGGGTACACAATGTCAGAATAACTGGTCGACACATCTTTTGAACAAGTATGGTTCTTCCCAAATGTAATGCTTTACTTCACTGAAGAATTTCTTCCTTTACTGATGTGTCCATTCCAGTGGCCATTTTCCTCACATAATCAGCATACCACATGACTTTTTTTATGCATGGTGGTGAATGACTGCTCATCTAGGAATGTCTCATTTATTGTTAGCTCATTACCAGTTTTAGCCTTATTTTCAAGTCGCGACAAGTGATCATCTACTTGATTTTTTGTCTATTTCATATCTCGAATCTCCAAATCAAATTCTTACAATAGTAGCACCCAACGAATCAGTCTTGGTTTTGTTAGGGTTGGTGCTCGGAGTGCCAATCCGGATTGTATTCATGTCCGATTCATGAATAAGAACAATTCATTTTTCCATAATATTACTTATTTATGGTAGTACTTTTTGCTTTTATATACATATTCGATCTAATTACGATTAGATTGAAACTAAATAGGATTTAGTAATATGTATATATTAGAGAAAGACCCGATAATATATAATGTAATGTACAGTTACAAAGTAGTTTGTAATTGACATTGGGAATTGTCACTACTAGAAATATTATCAAATAAAGTTCCTGGTCAAGATTTACTAAAATGGGTCGGTTAGTAAAATCCGCTGAGACCAGTGCACTTCGTGTATCGAGACTCGGTCCGATGATATATACCAATGAACCATGAGTCTGGGGAGACTCGTATAGACGTGTAGTTGTTTATATTGGATAAATACTGAACGACTCACTGAAGATTTCCTAATAGATGGTACACCAACGTCAATAGGAATCTTCTCGGTTCAAGTGAGCATAGTCGTCCTTCGACTTGAGATACCACTGTGGATGTATAAGGTATCCTCCACACTTTGATGGCAGTCACGTCACCGATTTATTTAGATCAGACCCCCGCCTGTTCGTTGGGTGTGGACTGATCCTCAGGATATCCTGTGTGTATCAAGATATGATACGTCAGTTCTGTGTACAGAGCATAGGTATTCAATATGGAATTAGCAATATGTTAAATCCATGGGCCCGTGGTACACTGTAGAAGTAAGTTCCTAGTGTTATTAAGAGTTTGTTAATAGAATTGTCGATGAGATTATATTTATAGTCATTTGACGTTAATAACTATATCTCTGGAATAATCTGAATACCTGTGACGGATGGACTATACGTATGCGATGACCTCGACCTGTATGATTTAGCGAGTTTATCTCTGGTCGTCATAATTTACGAGTGGGTAGATTATGGACACAAAATTAGATTTCGTGACGAATATGTCTGAATCTAGAGAGTCTCACTAATGAAATATACTCGTAGATCACTAGGGAAACTTTTATAAATAATATTGATTATTTATAAATCGTTTAACTGTTAAACGAAAAGATATATGCTTAAGGTTTTTCCGGTCATTTCTTAGTTAATGTGTATTTGAATTTAATACATGATTTTATTAAATACACATTAATTAATTGTCAAATAAAGTATTTGACACATGTCACAAATATATGTATTATGGAATATTTAAAGTAAATATAATACATATATTTAGATATTTCTTTTAGATAATTATCTAATTATTTAATAGTTAAATAATTAAAATTATTTATTATATTTATTTTTATTATGATAATGGTTGGAGGTGGATTATTGTGATTGGTGCACATGTATATTTACTTTATGGAAATGGTGTTCAAGTTGAATTTTGCTACATTTTAATTTGATTAAAAAATTAAAAAATTCTAATTACCATTTTGCCCATGATTTCGGCCAACCCTACATATATAAAGGGTTTCATTTTTCATTTGCTCCACTTTATGCTAAGCCAAAAAGGATTACAAAAGAAGAGATTTGAGAGAGAAAACACAAAGTGCTAAAGCTTAAAAGTTAAGAAAAGCTTAGAAATCAAAGATATTTTCATTCTTTCATTTTCTAAGAAATTATTTCTATTACTTTAGGCTATAACATAGGATGTTCTTTTGTTTCTATACTCTCTTAGTTTTGTAACAAGTTGGTTGGAAGCATGAATGAAAGATGCATGCATGTATGTAAACACAATTTGCTTAATAATGGTTAATAAGCACACTTTGGGTTATTTGATGAACTTGGTTGCCATTCTAGAGTTGTTAGGCCACTCAATGATGACCTATAATTTTTCTTGAGTTGTTTCATAGTGGTGAGATAAAAGTAATAAAAGCTTTACCTTTAACCTCAGTAAGGGGGAATTACCTCCTCATTACTGAAAAGTAAAGACTGAAAAGTAAAGAAAGGAAAATATTATTGCGTAAAAGTAAATTACAGAAAGTAAAGACTGAAAAGTAAAGAAAAGTAAGTGCAAATGCGGAAATTAATTACTGAAAGCTGTAAATAAACAAACAAGATACAATCTTCTTAGTAATTTTAAGGAATTACATAGAAGAATGCATGAATTCAATTCTGAAATTTCGGCCTCTATTTATAAGGAAAAATTGGCTCGCGCTTCGCGACGCGTGAAGTGTGCTTGTGTCGCGATGCGCCGTAGATCTTGGACACATGGCTTTCACTTTTGCCGAGATGGTGACACGTGGCAGAGCTAAATGATTAACTCAATAATTGTGCTGACGTGGCGCTGACTGAATTATTATGCTGACGTCATTGATGACATGGCGATGATGATTGTCAGAAGCATGTGATGATGACACGTGTCCGGCACACGTTAGCATGATTTGCTGTGATGTTGACACGTGGAAGACGCACATTAGAAGATTTGATGCACATTAGTGGACGACACATTTTAGCAAAACTTCTCTAATTAGTCCACGTGTCCTAGTGCACGTTAACAGACTCCAGCACACGTTAGCGGTCGCGACGCAGGCTGCGCGTCGCAACGCCCAAATGACAATTTTGCCCTTTTTTTTTTTCCGTTTTTTATTGTTTTGGCCTTGATTTGATTCCAGAAAGTCCTGGAATTTTATTTATCTACAAAATAACACAAAACACATCAAAATATTCACAAAACTCAAGAAACTATATAAAATATTAAGTAAAAGGAGTGAGAAATAGTGATCTATTTACCACTCATTACACCCTCAAACCTAACATTTTGCCAGTCCTCGAGCAAAACAACAAAATAAAAACATAAACATCTTTAAAATAAAATTAAACTAAGCCACTTTTGTAGGGATCACAGTTACATTTAGCGTATGCAATAAACCTTTAAACCCCTAAGTGTCCCTAGTGGACGAGTTGTAGTCTCGTGAGGGCTTACATCAACGATACCCACAAACGTCAATCTAAAACTAATGCACACAAAAGCAAAAAGACAAGAGAAAAGAGAATAAACAAGTTAGTGACTAAACATGTGAAACTTCTTATCCAAGTTAAGAGTTGTTTTATTTCTTTTTAAATTACCGAATAAGTAAATTCTCCGATTATTTTTACCATTCTCCATATACACAGCCAACAAAATATTAATCAACTCATTTTGCCCACAATAGTCATAAATGTAGTTGAGAAGAGAGTAATATTTTCGTCCTAAAGTTATATCAGAATTCACACCTTTTTAAGCAATGGAATATTTTTTGATTTTTTTGATTTTTTTTTATATACAATATCATCCATCCATGTAACGAGCTTTGGGTCAGTGACTCCAAAACCAGTTGGCTTTAGGGCACTAGGTGTTAAGACACCCATACAGACTTAATTACTCAGATTTCAGACATATATATTTTTGTAACATCTTGATCCATGTAGCGAGCTTTGGGTCAGTGACTCCCAAACCAGTTGATTTTAGGGCACTAGGTGTTAAAACACCCCTGCGAACTTAATAACTCGGATCTCAGATAATTTTTTTTATCCCATCGCTTTTTTAGATGCTTCATCCAATTAAACTAGAGCACTGAATATTACAAACTTGTTAATTACATCTCATGTCCATATGTTACTATGCAAGTTGATAATACCTGTCAACTGAGCATATGAAGATCCATTTTAGTCAGTTTTATGGAGAATTCACAAATTAAATAATTCAAAAGGAAATAAACAAAAATTAACTTGTTCCGAAATAGGTTGAAATACGTCTCAGGAGTGGAAATTCCTTACACAGCTATCTCACACCAATTTCACCTGATTAATCAAATTAAAAACACAAAAACACAAAATATTTTTTTAATTTTTGTAATTTTTTTTAATTTTTTCAAAAATTTTTGACTAAAAATAACGCAATAAAAACAAGATACTAGTCAATTATTCCCCTCCCCCAAACCTGAATGAGACATTGTCCCCAATGTCTTAAAAAGTGGAAGAAGAGTTTAGAATATAGTATCTGGTTAGCTGAAATTCTACATTTAAAAGGAAAAATTAAATGTTAAGATCCATATTTATCTGACACTTCTTAGCACGATCATTGTCAGACCAATTAATCTTGGAAATTATAGGGTCAATTTGTGGTTCAAAGGCTAAAATTAGGTCAATTAAATCCGGGGCAGTTCTGGCAGTGAATATGAGTTCTTTTACAGGTTTTGACACGAACCCATTTCTCCGGGCATCATCAAGAAACACATAAATAAAATCATAAAATCCATCATCATTAAACAGTCTAAGCGGTTTCTGGTGTATGTTCAAGTTCGCCCAAGATAGCACTGTAAAAATTTCCTCCATTGTGCCCAGGCCACCTGGAAAAGCAATAAAAGCATTAGCATGGTTAATCATTTCTATCAGTCGTTCAGACATACCTGGCACGATCAGTTCCTCTCCGTTTGATGGTCCTATAAGATTCGCCTATGCCAAGGGTTTTGGGATGATTCCCAAGACTTGACTGCCTCCTTCCTGTACAGCCCTTGAAAGAATCCCCATTAGTCCAAGATTGCCACCGCTATATACTAAGTGCATATTCCTTTCGGCAATGACTCGACCCAATTCTGGTGCTGCTCCAACGTATTATGGCTTTGAACCAACACTAGTACCACAAAACACACAAATGTTTACAACTCGTCTTCTTGAAGTGGCTTCCATTTTTATGTATTTCTTTCTCAGCTTTGGATGCCTTCAAAAGTGCAATGATGAGTTGAATTTATAACACCTGAAAAAGGGTGAGTAATAATAGCACTAGTACCTTTGAAATGACAATTATTAGCTAAAAGCAAAATAGATTGTGAAAAGTCAAAAAATCTGGATCCTGTTGGAGAAAATAAAAGAAAATGACAATACAAATCACAATTATTAGGAAAAGACAAAGATATAATAATATTTACAAGAAAGTAACAACTTGATTGACGTCTATGCATCAGGGACAAGCTTCTCATCCAATTTTCTTATAAATTGGCAATCAGGGTCTTTTAAAGTCAGATTCCCGAGACTATACTGTTGTCTTTCTTTTCAGAATTGTGTGTATAACATATGAATAGCGTGATGCACATATCCACTTGAATGCGTCTCAAGAGTCTTAGATATGTCGTCCAAAGACTCCTTACTCAAGCCATCCCTAATGAATTTAATTTTATCTTCACGGTTATCAGACACCATTTCTAAAGAACGACAACGAGTATTACATGTCATGCGAGCACATTTATAGCAAACACCCATCTTTTTAGCATATGCGTTTTTTCCTAAACCAGACATATATGAAATAAAAGAGTCATAAGACTCACTTGCCAATCGGACCCGTGCTTCAATAATCCAACGAATGTCATTAGGAATACCTTTGATCATCAGTAGTCTCATCCGTTCCAAGCGAGATTTGTAGACTTTCATCATAGAGTTTTGAAGGAGAGAAGGAAATTACTTGTGAAGATTTACGAGAACGTCTTCCATTGTGCAATGACTTTACCTGAAAAACACATAAAAATAAAACACACCAAATCACAATATATACACAAATTGCATGGGTTGCTGACCGGCGTAAACACAAACGTATAAGCGCAAGCGCACGTATCGTTCAAGTAGTATAAAAATATCGATCCCACGAGGACTTAATTCATACTGTTGTTATTAATTATTAATACTATTTATTTACATGTATCTAATTATAGGGAAAATTGAATTGATTGCTTTTGGTTGGTTGAATGTGGTTTTGCAAAATAAAATAAAACAGACTCAAAAGAAAATACTAAGGAAAATAAAAGAAAAGACTCAAGGATCTAGGGTCGTGACTCCACACAATATTATTATAAAGATGAATTGATTCTCTTATCTATGTGTAATAAATCAGATTGCTAACCTGGAACACGAAAATATGCAAAAGCCTCTGTCGATGGTCAGACGCAATACCCAATATAACCCAATTGAACCATATGTCTATGTCAATCAAATTACCTGGATTCATTAAGATTAAGTTCCAATTATGGCTACCCCCGCCCGCCGGGTATATGTCTATCCTGTAAGGAAATCTATTAAAGGGTTATCTATCCTCAAGGAAGATCGTGGGCTATTGAATCTAAGGCTAAAACTTAAAATCCCAATGTCTAGTTCATTTTAAGTTTACCATATCAATCTTATTGGTGATCAGACAAAAGCATTAAGCTTAAGACTCAATAAACAAACTAAGGAATTACCCATAAAAAGAAAATCAATTATTAAGTGTGTGAATATTGTGTTTCATCACTTCCCGAGAATAAAATAAAATGTTGGGGGTTAGAGGATCCACATTTAATATTTCTTATCTAGGAATCTCACTTATTATAATATATAAATTATTTTATGTTCTGCTTTCTCAGGAATTAATAATGTTAAACATTTAAAACCAGCCATATAGGCGGTAATCCATTTAGTCCAATTACACCAGCCATATAGGCGGTAATTATCTGTCACATAAAGACCAGCCATATAGGCGGTAAAGTAATTTATATTTTACCCGACCATATAGGCGGTAATAAAGTCTGACGTTAATTAATCCGGTTAAATTATAATTTATAAATTATAGTTAAGTGAGATTTACCTAGATAATTATATTAAATATTTCACCTTTTACCCCATCAGAAATTTAACTACAAAACATAAAAGAAAAGAGAAGAAGAAGAACTATTATTATTACTGAAAATTAAAATACATAAAGTAAATATTATTTATATTTACAAAAACTAGATGCAATCCTCTAAAAACAGGGAAAAGCTCCCAAGGAAAGCACACACAATGAAGTGAAGAAAAGCTCAATTTATAGGCAAACTCGGCTACCGGCGTAGCGACGCCAAAGCTCCCAGCGTCGTGACGTTGGCACACGTCTTTGGTCTACGCGGTTGACCTCGCACGTTCTGTCGGCAGAATCAGGAGGTGACACATGTCACGCGGCTGAGCGGCGTAATCAAGGAGCGACACGTGGCAGCATGTGATTGGCTGGCTTTCTGTCCAATAAGAATCTGACACATGGTACGCACTTAGGATCGGTCAAATGAGAGTTCGACACGTGGCAACATGTGATTCATTCAATATTCGGTCCAATGAGAAAGCGACACGTGGCACGCGCATAGTTTGGTCCAATAATATTATGACACGTGGCATTAGGCATATTTTAGCAAATCTTCTGTGATGATGACACGTGGCACGACGCACGTTAGCAATCAAACCAATCAGATTCTGATATGTGTCAAAGGCGCACGTTAGCAGGCGTGGCTCACTTTAGGCGTCGCGAAGTTGATGGTCTTGGAGTCGCGACGTTGGAAAATTACTGAATTGCCCTTTTGTCATTTTTTCTTTATTTTGGCCCCAAATTGCTTCCAATGCTTTCCCAACTTTATTTACCTGCAAAATAATACAAAAACATATCAAAACATTCACAAAACCCGAGAAACTATACAAAATATTAGGTTAAATGAGTGGGAAATAGTGATATAAATACCAGTCATCAGTTGCCTCCCTGCTAGCGCTAAGTTTAAAGTCGTCAGCTAGATATGACTGCCCAAACGTTAGGTTGGATCTGAAAGTGTGACACTTTCTCTTTGTCGCTCAAACGATAGTGCTTGACATGCTGACTGTTAACCTTGAATGTTTCGTTGGTGTTGGGATCAAGTAACTCAACAGCTCCATATGGTATAACCTGAGTAATCACAAATGAACCTGACTACATTGATTTCAACTTTCCAGGGAAAAGTTTCAACCTTAAATTATATAACAACACATGCTGTCTTGGTTTCAGTTTTTTGCGCAATATTTTTCGATCTTGCCATTTCTTGGTCTTTTCTTTGTACAATTTGGCATTCTCATAAGCCTGTAAGCGAAATTCCTCCAATTCGTTGAGTTGGTGGAGTCGATTTTCTCCTGTTACTTGTAGATCAAGATTTAACTTCTTCAGTGCCCAGTACGCCTTGTGTTCAAGCTCCACTGGAAAATGACATGCTTTCCCAAACACTATTCGATATGGGGACATACCGATGGGTGTCTTTTAAGCTGTCCGGTAGGCCCATAATACGTCATCCAATTTTATAGACCAGTCCTTCCTCGTTGATCCAACAGTTCTCTCCAAGATTCTTTTGATCTCCCTGTTTGAAACTTCAAGTTGTCCATTTGATTGTGGATGGTAGGCAGTGGCAACTTTATGAGTAACTCCGTATTTGGATAAGAGTGCATCGAAATATTTGTTGCAGAAATGTGTGCCACCATTACTGATAATCGCCCAAGGTGTTCCGAAGCAAGTGAAAATATTCTTTTTAAGGAATTTAATCACCACTTTTGAATCATTTGATGGCAGTGCAATTGCTTCAACCCATTTGGAGACATAGTCTACTGCAACTAGTATGTACATGTTTCTGAATGATGGAACAAAGGGTCCCATAAAATCAATACCCCATAAATCAAATATCTCTACTTCCAGAATGTTTTGCAAAGGTCTCTTATTTCTCCTTGAAATATTTCCCGTTCTCTGCACCTGTCACATTGAAGAGCAAATAAGTAAGCATCTTTAAAAAGAGTGGGCCAGAACAAACCTGATTGTAGGACTTTGGCTGCAGTTTTATTTCCGCTGAAGTATCCGCCATATGGTGACAAATGACAATGCTGCAAGACACTGTTGACCTCCTCATGTGGAACATAACGTCTTAGTAATTGATCAGCACAACGATTGAACAGGTACGACTCATCCCAGACATAATGCTTGACTTATTTGAAGATCTTCTTTTGTTGCTGAGTTGTCCATTCCAACGACTATTTTCCTGATACTATGTAGTTGACATAGTCAGCATACCAAGGGACATCATGCTGTTTCATGACAAACAACTCTTCATCTGGAAAAGTTTTTTTGATTGTAAGTTCTTTGCCAGTTGTTTCTCCATTCTCGAGCCTCGATAAGTGATCTGCCAGTTGGTTTTCTGTCACTTTCCTGTCTTGGATCTCCACGTCAAATTCTTGCAATAGAAGTATCCAATGGATCAATCTGGGTTTGACATCTTTCTTCGCGATCAGGTATTTGATTACTAAATGATCTGTGTAGACCACCACTTTGAGACCCAACAGGTAAGAGCGTAATTTATCAAAAGCGAACACAACTGCAAGCAACTCCTTTTCAGTGGTTGTGTAGTTTAGTTGAGCTTCATTCAGAGTTCTGCTGGAGTAATAAATGGTGTGGAAAATCTTTGCTTTGCGTTGTCCCAAAACTGCACCAACAACAAAATCACTAGCATCGCACATTACTTCAAATGGAAGGGTCCAGTCTGGTGCTACAATGATGGGGGTAGAAACCAGCTTCTATTTTAGGATCTCAAAAGCTTCTTGGCATTCTTTGGTGAAGTTGAAAGACACATATTTCTCCAGAAGATTGCACAGAGGCTTAACAATCTTTGAGAAGTCTTTGATAAATCTCCTGTTAAAGCCTGCATGTCCGAGAAAACTTCGAATCCCTTTGACAAATGTTGGTGGAAGTAGTTTTTCAATTGTTTCAATCTTTGCTTTATCTACCTCGATTCCCTTTTGTGAGATCTGATGTCCCAACACAATGCCTTCCTGCACCATGAAGTGGCATTTCTCTCAGTTGAGTACTAGATTGGTATCTTCGCATCTTTGTAACACCAGTTCCAAATTTTGCAAACAGTGGTCGAACGAGTCTCCAAACACAGAGAAATCATCCATGAAAACCTCCATACTTTTTTCCAGCATGTCTGAGAAGATGGCTATCATGCAACGTTGAAATGTGACAGGAGCATTACATAGTCCAAATGGCATCATGTGGAAAGCAAAAGTACCATACAGACATGTAAAATTTGTTTTCTCCTGATCTTCTAGGGTGATGGCTATCTGATTGTACCTCGAGTATCCATCCAGAAAGTAACAGAACTCATATCCCGCCAATCTGTCTAGCATCCGGTCAATGAATGGTAGCGGAAAATGATCTTTCCTTGTTGCTTTGTTAATCTTCTGGTAGTCCATGTATACTCTCCATCCAGTCACCGTTCTTGTTGGTATCAGCTCGTTCTTTTCATTTGTGACTATAGTAATTCCTCATTTCTTCGGCACACATTGCATAGGAGTCACCCAAGTGCTGTCAGAGATGGGGTAGATGATGCCGGTATCCAAACATTTGATGATTTCTTTCTTTATGACCTCCTTCATGATTGGATCTAGTCTCCGTTGATGCTCCACTGTGGGTTTGTACTCGTCATTCATCAGAATTTTGTGCATACAAAATGATGGACTAATGCCTCAAATGTCTGCTATAGTCCATCCAATGGCTTTCTTGTGTTTTTGTAACACTCTCAGCAAATTTTCTTCATGCTCCAATGTTAGCGAATAAGAAATAATCACAGGTAATTCAGAAGCATTTTCTAAGAATGCATACCTGAGATGGCTCGGAAGTAGCTTTAGCTCCAGCTGTGGTGGTTCTTCAATCGAAGGCTTGATTCACTCATTTTTCGATAGTTATAGACTTTCCACCTGTAGTGTTGATTTGAAGCGAAATGGCTTGTCAAGATAGTTGATACATTCCAGAATTTCAGCATCTAGCTAGCTGTCAGTCATGTTGGTGATACAAGCTTCAAGTTTATCCGTGGGAATTGTATCAGTATCCTGGATGATACTATCAACAACATCAATTCTGAAACATTCCTCTTCATTTTCTTCACTCGGGAATTTCATGGCTTTGAAAACATTGAAGGTAAATTCTTGGTCCTGAACTTTCATGGTTAGTTTTCCTTTTTGCACATCAATAACAGTTCGACCTGTTACCAAGAATGGTCTCCCCAGGATGATAGGTACATCTTTGTCTTCTTCAATGTCAAGGATAATGAAATCTGCTGGGAGAATGAGTTTATCGACTTTGACCAGCACATCTTCAACTACTCCTCTCGGAAATACGAGTGTTCTATCAGCAAGTTGCAGAGAGACTGAGGTGGGCATTGCTTCTCCAATTTACAGTTTCCTGTAAATGGAAAAAGGCATCAAATTAACACTTGCACCTAAGTCACATAAAGCTTTACCGATATAATGTTCTCCAATGGTGCATGGGATAGTAAAACTACCAAGATCTTTTAACTTCAGGGGAAGTTTCATCTGAATGATGGCACTGCATTCTTCTGTCAATGCCACTGTCTCGTAATCTCCCAATCTCCATTTTCGTGAAATAATGTCTTTCATGAATTTGACATAGCTAGACATTTCTTCCAATGCTTCTGCAAATGGAATGTTGATATGCAACTTTTTGAAGACCTCCAAGAATCGAGCAAATTGTTTGTCCAGTTTATTTTTCTGGAGACGCTGTGGAAAATGTGGAGGTAGAGTAATTCTTTCTTGATCTTTTTCCTTTGCTTCTTTTTCCTCCATATGTGGAACTGCATCTTTTGGAACTTCTTCAATAGATACCTTGATTCCAACATCTTTGTTGATTTCAATACCACTTTTTAAAGTTATGGCTTGACATTGCTCCTTCCCCCAGTTCCTTGGATTTGGTTCTGTGTTGCTAGGAAGGTTACCTGGCGGTTTGTAACTGTGAGCATTGGCCAGTTGTCCAATTTGATTCTCCAGTGCTTTAATAGAAGCTGATTGGCTCTGAAACATAGCATCATTTTTTTTAACTGAGCTAGCACTTCCGCTATTCCTGGTTCTTTTTCATGCTCCTGGCCTTTGTTTTGTTGTTGGAATCCAGATGATGGATAGTTCTTTTGCACTGAATTATTGCTCTATGCGAAATTGGGATGATTCCTCCACCCTGGGTTGTAGGTGTTGGAATATGGATTGTTTCTCTGTCTGTTGAAATTGTTGACATAATTCACCTTCACCGTCTCTTCTTGTTGTTTGGCTATGATACTCATCCATATGGTGAACTTGTGGATCCAATATTTCTTTGCGTGCTGAGAGTTTCCATGAATTTGCATATCTGATCCAGCTTGGCATTCACTGCCGTGTTGGCTCCAACTTCATAAATTCCAGCAATTCTTTGGATCATGCTCCTTTCTGTTAGCCACAAAGAATTGTTGTTGGCCATTTCTTCAATTAGGTCCCAAGCTTGATTTTCTCATTTTTCCATTAAAGCTCCTCCAGCCACAGCATCAATTGTGGTTCTCATTATTCCAGAAAGTCCATTGTAGAAGGTTTGGACTTGTAGCCATTTTGCAATCTCATGGTGAGGACATTTCCAGAGTAAATCTTTGTACCTTTCCCAAGCTTCACAGAGGGATTCTGAGTCATGTTGCACAAAAGATGTGATGTCATTTCTTAGGTTTGCAGTTCTGGCTGGTGGAAAGTACTTTGCAAGGAATTTGGTGGCTAGAGTGTTCCAAGTTATGACGGAACCTACTGGTAGTGAATGTAGCCAAGCCTTAGCTCTGTCTTTCAAGGAATATGGAAAAACACGCAGTCTCATTGCTTCTTCAGCTGCTCGATTGTAATTGAAAGTGCCGCAAACTTCCAGGAAGTTGCTGATGTGGGCATTAGGATATTCAGTTGCATTCCCCCCAAACTGTAATGACTGCTGAATCATCTAAATGCATGTTTTGATGTCACACGTATTTGCTGGTAAGAGAGGAATTACAATACAGGAAATGAAGCCGTCAACCACCGAAATGGTTCTGTCTCGAATGAGAATTAGTGGTGCAACTTCCAAAGGTTCAGGTTCCATGTTGATCAGTGCTTCTTGGCCTTCTCACATTTCCCTTCTCAACTGTCTGATGGTTCTTTCAATCTCTGGGTCAAGTGGACTGATTTCAAAGCTTCTGGTTCGTCTCATGTAGTGTCTGAGAACCTGAAACACAAAAAAACAGATATAATAAGTAAAAAGAAAATTAGATACAAGCAAAGGTATCTAACCCCAAAAATAATAGTAAAAGATAAATAAGTCCCCGACAACGGCGCCAAAAACTTGACCGGTGCAATCACACGCGTATAACGCAAGAACACGTATCATTCAAGTAGTATAAAAAGTATCGATCCCACGAGGACTTAATACCTATGCTATTAATTTATGAAGCCAAATTTTTACAAGTATCTAATGGATTAGTTGTTTGATTTGATGGTGAATTTAAACTTAAAACAAGAAAATAAAATTGCGCGAAAGCAGTTTGAGAAAATTCAACATTTAGAAACTATCCAGGGTTGTGAATCTTTCCAATATCTTTTTAAAGATGAAGTGATTATTTTATGTTTGTGTAATATATTAGTTTACTAACCTGGAACACGAAATTCTACAAAAGCCTCTATCGATGGTCAGATACTAATACCCAGTGTAACCCAATTAATCATATGTCTATGTCAACCAAGTTACCTGAATTCATTAAGATTAAGTTCCAATTATGGCTACTGATATGATACAGGGAGCATCGAGAAAACAGGTCTCGAAGTATGGATCCAAGCATCCAAGGATGAAGCCTAATAATCCATTCAAGTTATTTGGCAATGAAGGGGTCGAAAATATACAAGCGAAGGCCTCAAAGATGAGGTTAATGTTAGTGTTTATTTTAGAGTGGGTCGACTGTTAGGGGCCCTAGGTTTTGATATTGGTGTTTATTCTAGAGTGGGCCAAATGTTAGGGGCCCAAGATTTTATTTGTAATAAGGATTATTACCTAGGGTTATTTCTGGCTTTTTAACATATTAGAATTAGGGTTTCCATTGTACTATTTAAACAAGCTTTTCATTAATAAAATGCATGAATATTTTACCCTAAAAATTAATATTGTCGTTAGGCACATTGGTGGTGAGGCCGTGAATGGCCAACTATGGAAGAGTGGATTCTCTTCAAAACTTATCAAAGGAGGTTGTTGTCCTTTGTGGCGTTTCAAGCAATTAGGGGTTCGTGAGGCTTTGTTCTTCATGGGTTTCTAATCTTCAAACCTCGTTATGCTTTCCTGGGCGCTCATAATAATCTTTTGTGGGTTTCACAGGCTTTATTCCCGCGTGGTTCACATGAGTTGCGTGGATAACAATCTCTTGTGGGTTTGCTTGGCTTTGCTCCAGACATGTTTTCATCAGTTGGTATTCAGAGCTTTGGTTGCAGAGCAGGTTATATCTTATAGTTTGCGTCTTTTTAATTGTTTCTTTCTTTCATTTTTTTATGATTTTTTTCCTTTCTTTGAGTCATGTTTCTGTTAATTTTTTTTCTTTTCTTTGAGTCATATTTCTGTTAATTTTCTTTTCTTTTCTTTGATTCTTATTTCTCTTAATTTTTCGTTTCCTTGAGTCATGTTTCTGTTAATTTTTTTTCTTTTTCTTTTGTCATCCTACATGTGTTGGATTCAAAAATTTCAAAAAAATTGAAAAACCAAAAAAAAACGTGGGATGTGGAAAAAAACACAACTTATGCGCCACAAAAAAGGAACAGAAAGACAAATCAGATTTGGTTAGAGATAAAGTGTTTGGACATTATAGATTTACCTTAAAGATTCGAGGACGAATCTTCTTAAAGAAGGGGAGAATGATATGATACATGGAGCATCAAGAAAACAAGCCTCGAAGTATGGATCCAAGCATCCAAGGATGAAGCCTAATAATCCATTCAAGTTATTTGGCAATGAATGGGTAGAAAATATACAAGCGAAGGCCTCCTAGAGGGGGTTAATGTTAGTGTTTATTTTAGAATGGGTCGACTGTTAGGGGCCCTAGGTTTTAATATTGGTGTTTATTCTAGAGTGGGCCAAATGTTAGGGGCCCAAGATTTTATTTGTAATAAAGATTATTACCTAGGGTTATTTCTGGCTTTTTAACATATTAGAATTAAGGTTTCCATTGTACTATTTAAACAAGCTTTTCATTAATAAAATGCATGAATGTTTTACCCTAAAAATTAATATTGCCGTTAGGCACATTGGTGGTGAGGTCGTGAATGGCTAACCATGAAAGAGTGGATTCTCTTCAAAACTTATCAAAGGAAGTTGCTGTCCTTTGTGGCGTTTCAAGCAATTAGGGGTTCGTGAGGCTTTGTTCTTCATGGGTTTCTAATCTTCAAACCTCGTTATGCTTTCCTGGGCGCTCATAACAATATTTTGTTGGTTTCACGGGCTTTGCTCCCGCGTGGTTCATAGGAGTTGCGTGGATAACAATCTCTTGTGGGTTTCCTTGGCTTTGCTCCAGGCAGGTTTTCATCAGTTGGTATTCAGAGCATGTTATATCTTATAGTTTGTGTCTTTTTAATTTTTGTTTTCTTTCATTTTTTTATGATTTTTTTTTCTTTTCTTGGAGTCATGTTTCTGTTAATTTTTTTTTCTTTTCTTTGATTTCCGTTTCTGTTAATTTTTTTTCTTTTCTTTGATTCCTATTTCTCTTAATTTTTCTTTTCTTTGAGTCATGTTTCTGTTAATTTTCTTTTCTTTTCTTTAAGTCCTATTTCTATTAATTTTTTTTTTTCTTTTCTTTGAGTCATATTTCTGTTAATTTTCTTTTCTTTTCTTTGATTCTTATTTCTCTTAATTTTTCGTTTCCTTGAGTCATGTTTCTGTTATTTTTTTTTCTTTTTCTTTTGTCATCCTACATGTGTTGGATTCAAAAATTTCAAAAAAAATGAAAAACCAAAAAAAAACGTGGGCTGTGGAAAAAAAACACAACTCATGCGCCACAAAAAAGAAACAGAAAGACAAATCAGATTTGGTTAGAGATAAAGTGTTTGGACATTAC
Source organism: Zanthoxylum bungeanum (assembly GCA_019454045.1). NCBI lineage: Eukaryota > Viridiplantae > Streptophyta > Magnoliopsida > Sapindales > Rutaceae > Zanthoxylum > Zanthoxylum bungeanum. The sequence continues at coordinate 23,268 of SKCR01036187.1, forward strand.
AGATTTACCTTAAAGATTCGAGGACGAATCTTCTTAAAGAAGGGGAGAATGATATGATACATGGAGCATCAAGAAAACAAGCCTCGAAGTATGGATCCAAGCATCCAAGGATGAAGCCTAATAATCCATTCAAGTTATTTGGCAATGAATGGGTCGAAAATATACAAGCGAAGGCCTCCTAGAGGGGGTTAATGTTAGTGTTTATTTTAGAGTGGGTCGACTGTTAGGGGCCCTAGGTTTTAATATTGGTGTTTATTCTAGAGTGGGCCAAATGTTAGGGGCCCAAGATTTTATTTGTAATAAGGATTATTACCTAGGGTTATTTCTGGCTTTTTAACATATTAGAATTAAGGTTTCCATTGTACTATTTAAACAAGCTTTTCATTAATAAAATGCATGAATGTTTTACCCTAAAAATTAATATTGCCGTTAGGCACATTGGTGGTGAGGCCGTGAATGGCTAACCATGGAAGAATGGATTCTCTTCAAAACTTATCAAAGGAGGTTGCTGTCCTTTGTGGCGTTTCAAGCAATTAGGGGTTCATGAGGCTTTGTTCTTCATTGGTTTCTAATCTTCAAACCTCGTTATGCTTTCCTGGGCGCTCATAACAATCTTTTGTGGGTTTCACGGGCTTTGCTCCCGCGTGGTTCATAGGAGTTGCGTGGATAACAATCTCTTGTGGGTTTCCTTGGCTTTGCTCCAGGCAGGTTTTCATCAGTTGGTATTCAGAGCATGTTATATCTTATAGTTTGTGTCTTTTTAATTTTTGTTTTCTTTCATTTTTTTATGATTTTTTTTTCTTTTCTTGGAGTCATGTTTCTGTTAATTTTTTTTCTTTTCTTTGATTTCCGTTTCTGTTAATTTTTTTTCTTTTCTTTGATTCCTATTTCTCTTAATTTTTCTTTTCTTTGAGTCATGTTTCTGTTAATTTTCTTTTCTTTTCTTTAAGTCCTATTTCTATTAATTTTTTTTTCTTTTCTTTGAGTCATGTTTCTGTTAATTTTTTTTTCTATTTCTTTTGTCATCTTGTATGTGTTGTATTCAAAAATTTCAAAAAAAAAATTGAAAAAAAAACATGGGCCGTGGAAAAAAAAACACAACTCATGCGCCAAAAAAAAAGGAATAGAAAGAAAAATCAGGTTTGGTTAGAGATAAAGTGTTTGGACATTACAGATTTACCTTAAAGATTCGAGGACGAATATTCTTAAAAAATGGGAGAATGATATGATACAGGGAGCATCAAGAAAACAAGCCTCGAAGTATGGATCCAAGCATCTAAGGATGAAGCCTAATAATCCATTCAAGTTATTTGGCAATGAAGGGGTCGAAAATATACAAGCGAAAGCCTCCTAGAGGGGGTTAATGTTAGTGTTTATTTTAGAGTGGGTCGACTGTTAGGGGCCCTAGGTTTTAATATTAGTGTTTATTCTAGAGTGGGCCAAATATTAGGGGCCCAAGATTTTATTTGTAATAAGGATTATTACCTAGGGTTATTTCTGGTTTTTTAACATATTAGAATTAGAGTTTCCATTGTACTATTTAAACAAGCTTTTCATTAATAAAATGCATGAATGTTTTACCCTAAAAATTAATATTTCCGTTAGGCACATTGGTGATGGGCCGTGAATGGCTAACCATGGAAGAATGGATTCTCTTCAAAACTTATCAAATGAGGTTGCTGTCCTTTGTGGCGTTTCAAGCAACTAGGGGTTCGTGAGGCTTTTTTCTTCACTGGTTTCTAGTCTTCAAACCTCGTTATGCTTTCCTGGGCGCTCATAACAATGTTTTGTGGGTTTCACGGGCTTTGTTCCTGCATGGTTCACATGAGTAACATTGATAACAATCTCTTGTGGGTTTGCTTGGCTTTGCTCCAGGCAGGTTTTCATCAGCTACCCCCGCCCGATAGGTATATGTCTATCCTGTAAGGAATCCTCGTGACTTAGTTGAATGGGCCATATTGCTATTAAATGGTTATCTATCCTCAAGGAAGATCATGGGCTATTAAGTCTAAGGCTGAAACCTAAAATTCCTTTGTCAAGTTTATACTAAGTTTAGCAGATCAATCTTATTAATGGCCTGTTAACAAAAAACATTAAGCTTAAGACTTAATAAGTAAACCTTTATATTACCCAAACTATAAAATAACCCCTTATAAACTGGTGATATTGGAATTCATCACAACCTCAGATAACGGGTTTAGCTACGACACATATTTACGGCTAATAAAAGCTTAAATAAAATAAAAGACTTAAAGTAAATGCTGGAAAGTAAATGACGGAAAGTAAATGCGGAAAAGTAAATGCTGAAAATTAAAAATGTAAAAATACAATAAAAGAAAATGCTGAGGTTAAAGGATCCACTTTTATCATTACTATTAGATATCTCCCTTATTATAATATATAAACTTTGCGTGATAATTACCAACCAGCCATATAAGAGGTATCCTGATTAAGTCAATTAATAATTAATTACCAACCGACCAACCAGGCGGTATACTCATTAAGTCAGGTTAAAACCAATTTCAATAATTACCAACCGACCATAAGGCAGTATCCTCATTAAGTCAGGTTTTAAATAGTTTATATATTATAATTAAGGGAGATTAATCTAAATATTAGTAATAAAAGCTTTACCTTTAACCCCAGCAAGGGGGAGTTACCTCCTCATTACTGAAAAGTAAAGATTGAAAAGTAAAGAAAGGAAAGTACTATTGTGTAAAAGTAAATTGCAGAAAGTAAAGACTGAAAACTAAAGAAAAGAAAGTAGAAATGCTTACTGAAAGCTGTAAATAAACAAACAAGATACAATCTTCTTAGTATTCTTAAGGAATTACATAGAAGAAAGAATGAATTCAATTATGAAATTATTTATAGGGAAAAATTGGCTCGCGCGTCGCGATGCGTGAAGTGTGCTTGCGTCGCGACGCGTCGTAGATCTTGGACACTTGGCTTTCCCTTTTGCTGAGATGGTGACATGTGGCAGAGCTGAATGATTAACTCAATAATTATGCTGATGTGGCACTGACTAAATTATTGTGTTGACATCATTGATGATGTGGCGATGATGATTGTCGGCAGCATGTGATGATGACACATGTCCGACACACGTTAGCATGATTTACTGTGATGTTGACACGTGACAGGCGCATATTAGCAGATTCGACGCACATTAGCTGACGACGCATTTTAGAAAAAACTTCTCTGATTGGTCTACGTGTCCCGGTGCACGTTAGCAGACTCCGGTGCACGTTAGCGGTCGCGACGCCCAAATGACAGTTTTGCCTTTTTTGTCCGTTTTTCACTGTTTTGGCCCTGATTTGATTCCAGAGAGTCATGAAACTTTATTTATCTACAAAATAACACAAAACACATCAAAATATTCACAAAACTCAAGAAACTATATAAAATATTAAGTAAAAGGAGTGGGAAATAGTGATCTATTTACCACTCATCATGAGACTTGATTGATGTTGTAGAGATTGAATTAAAGTGTTGGATTGTGTTAATTTTGGTTAATTTGATTAATTGAGAAATTAGGGTTTCAAACCTAAACCAAAATTAAGGATTTTCATATATATGTTGTATTTTGATACATATGAGATGTATAAATTATTTTGGTAGTGATTGGAAATCACCTAAACTTGTATTTGACCATTTAGGACCAAAATGATCAAAATGCAAAATATTGGGGCTCACGACAATAAGCAAAAATTATGAAAAAAATTATCTAGGTTGCATTTTAATGTATATGTACAAATCATTTTGATAGTGATTGGATATCACCTAATCTTATATTTGACAAATTAGGACCAAAATGAACAAAATGCGAACTATTTGGGGTTTTTTCGTAAATATAGAAAATCTGGAAAAATTCTCATATTTATGTTTTAATGTATATTGATGTGCAAATCAATTTTTGTTGTGATTGGAAATCACCTAAGCTTGTTTTGAACAACTTAGGACTAAAATGGAAAGTTTTAGGGTTGTATGGTAATTTACTAAAATTCTGATTTTTGGGTTAAAAATTATGTTTTCGAGTATTGAGTGATTAAAATAAATTGGTTTATTTTAATTACCAAAGAAAAATTAAAGAAAATGGAAAATTTGATTTTCTCGCATTCCGATGCATAACTCGGGTATTTTGCCCAAAACCCCAACATGTTTGGTGTTCTTATTTGCCATTAGGTACTTGATGGCTGAATGATCTGTGTAGACTATCACATTTGGGCCTAACAAGTAGAAACATAACTTGTCGAATGCAAACAATACTGTCAGCAGCTCTTTTTCAATTGTTGTGTAGTTAAGTTTTCCCTCGTTCAAGCTCTTGCTAGCGTAATAAATGGTCTGAAAAATATTCTCCTTACGTTGTCCTAATACTACACTCACTGTAAAATCACTCACATCGCACATGACTTCAAAGGGAAGTGTCCAATCTAGCGCTACTATAATGGGGGCTGAGATCAACTTTTGTTTCAGGATCCCATATCCTTGGTGAAATGGAAGAACACGTCTTTCTCTAGTAGGTTGCATAATGGTTTGGCAATCTTTGAGAAATCTTTGATGAATCTTTTGTAAAACTCTGCGTGCCCAAGAAAACTTTGAATCCCCTTGACGGATGATGGTGGAGGCAGTTTCTCGATTTTCTTAATATTTGCTCTATCTACCTCAATACCCTTCTGTAAGATCCGATGTCCCAATACAATGCCCTCATGCACCATGAAATGACATTTTTCCCAATTTAGTACCATATTAGTCTTTTCATATCTTTTCAGTACCCTTCCCAAATTCTGCAAATAGTGGTCGAAGGATTCCCCGAACACTGAGAAATCATCCATGAAGACTTCCATGTTTTGTTCTATCATGTCTAAAAATATGACCATCATGCAACTTTAAGAGGTGGCAGAGGCATTACAGAGCCCAAATAGCATCATGCGGAATGTGAAGGTACCATACGGGCACGTGAATGTGATTTTCTCTTGGTCTTCTGGAGCGATGGCTATCTGATTGTACCTTAAATACCCATCTAGAAAGCAGTAGAAATCATGTCCCGCCAGTCTATCCAACATCTGATCAATGAATGGAAGTGGGAAATGATCTGTCCGCGTGGTTTTATTCAGCTTCATGTAGTCCATACAAACTCTCCAACCCGTCACTGTTCTTGTGGGAATCAACTCATTCTTCTCATTAGTGACTATAGTCATTCCTCATTTCTTAGGCACACATTGCATCAAGCTTACCCAGCAATTGTCAGAGATGGGGTAGATGATGTCTGCATCCAACCACTTTATGATTTCTTTCTTCACCACCTCATTCATGATCGAATTCAACCTTCGCTGATGTTCCATTGTAGCTGTGTATTCATCATTCATCAAGATCTTGTGCAAGAAGAATGATCGATTGATCCCTCGAATGTCGGTTATAATCCTTCCAATAGCTATATTGTGTTCCCATAGCACTCTTAATAATTTTTCCTCATGCACAACAATTAGAGAATATGCAATAATAACTAGTAACCTTGAAGAGTCCTCCATGTATGCATACCGAAAGCTTTAATTCCAGCTGTGGTGGTTCTTCCACCGAGAGTTTGACTTGCCCTTTTGTCGATAGTTCCAAGATTTCTGCATGTGGTGTCGGTGTTGGGGTTTCGGGCGATGGGCGCAGCGAAAGCGCGGTTCGGGCGAAATTGTAATTCAAAACTTTTTCAAATTACCGAATAAATTATTCAATATCTAATATGAATAATTTATTCATATTTCATTTAAACCTATTTATTCGATATCAAATAGTGACATAAATATAATGGAAACGTCGCGAAACTTTTACGAAAAATATTTTTCCGTAAAATGATGCAAAACGCGTTTTTGACCTAACTGACCACCCAAGACTTATGGGGACTGCCCAGGTCAGTCCCTATAGTGTTAGGGCAGTTCATGGGCTGCCCAAATAGTGACGAACTCACTATTTGGACAGCCGTCACCCGGTTGGCTCAAAAGTCACCCGGTAACACCGTTTTTCACCGTTTTCGCTTATTTCAACTCCGAAACACTTTCCAGAAATTGTTCCAACGCCCAAAAAATATCCAATACATTCAAGAGACATCAAATTCAACACAGAATTTCCAGTTTACTCAGAGCTGATCCAGAAACCGAAATTACCAAATTTCATGCTTTAAATCTAAATTTTCAAGATTAAATCAATTAATCAAAACACCAAATCAAGTCACCACATATGAACAACCCAAGAAAAATTCTAGGCATTACAAGAGTGGTCATAACACTCTAGAATGGAAACATGTCATCTAATGATCAAATTGGACACTAATTACACTAATTTCATCCAAAATACTTCACACATGCATCAACTCCTCCCAATTCATCCACCACAACCAAAAGCCCCAAATTTTAAAACAAAGAAGAAACCCTAGATCTCAATAGATCTTCAAGAAACATGAAACAAAATTTCTAAGCTTAGGGAGTAGAGGAATTACCTTAAATCCTTTATTTTCCTAAGACTTTTCTTTGATTTTCTTCTTTGCTTTCACTTGATTCATCAAACAAGCTTGAAACCCATTTCATTTTTAAGGCTCACGACAATGGTAGAAAAAGTGAAGAAGAATATTTTTTTAATTTAAATGGAAGTGCCGACATAAGGGGGCAAAATGGTCATTATGTAAAAATTAATCCAATTAATTATATTAAGCCTTTTGGTGACCAATCAAATTCACACACATATAGCTTAATAATGTCATGCCATGTATTCCAATAATAATTGGGCAAATTTCATAACATTTATGAAAAAAGTTTATTAATTAATCATTTAAATATTTAACAATTAAATATCCAAATAATCAATTAATATAATAATTATTATATATGTATTTTTTATTTACAATAAATAACAGATACATATATTTATGGCATGTGTCAAAATCTCATTTGACGAATAATTAATGTGTATATAATCGAATTATGTATCAAATACAAATACACAATAATTACGATTGGCCAAAATCCCCTAATGTATGTGTTATCGTTTAACCGATTAAACGATTCGAATTAACTCACTTAATCCGAAGAAGTATTATGAATAATCCGTATTATTCATATCGCGTTGCCCAAGTGCTTAACGAATACACTTCATATTGTGGGACTCTCTAAGTTTAGGTTTATCCGTCACGAAATCCAATTTCGTGTCCATAATTCACCCACTCATGAATTATGACGACCACAGATAATCTCGCTAAACTATGCAAGTCGAGGTCATTGCATACGTATAATCCCTCCGTCACAGGCTATCCATATTATACCTAGGGTATAGATAAAAACGTCAAACCCGTTCGGTATAATATAGTCGACTTTCAATTTACGATCTCTAAATAACACTCGGAACTGATTTCTGAAGTTATACCACGACCATAGATTTACTAGATCATAAACACGTGCATATGCATATTCCTTGTACACAGGACTGACATATCCTCTCTTGATATGCACTGGATATCATGAGCATTAGTCCACACCCAACAAACAGGCGGAGGTCTGATCTAAATAGATCGGTGACGTGACTGTCATCAAAGTGTGGTGGTGTGGGAACACAGGAACTGGACGACGCATGCTGTCCCGGGCTCGCTGCCCGGTCGGGAGTACGGAGTAGCCACAGAGGACTAAACCGGAGAATAATGGAGTCGCCACCCGGTATGAACTGGGAAAATGAGATTTAAGGCCGCACTCCACCCCTCGCAAGGGAAGACCTCAAACCGTTGGGTTCGGAATGGTCCCTTACTTATGCCACTTGTAATGAAAAGGATTTATGTAATAATTTAATCAGGCTTAAGTAGCACTTATTTCCAAGAGTATCATGCTTCTAAATTCACATGTACAAAATAAAAAAATTACACCTAGTTTACATATATTTCACATCTAAGATTGCATGCTTGAAAGTACATCAAATGAGCGACAAACATACAACTTCACTGGCATATTATATTCAAGAAAACACAAGCACACATACTAACCACACGAGCACACATGTGAGCACCTTCTCAAGTGGTACGTGGAATTGTATCCCAAGTACAGACCATACTACCGTCCATTCGGAATCGGCTACGGAATTTAAGTCTGGGTTTCCATCCGATATACCACAAGAAATAAACTCAATATTATCATGACATAGGCATATGAATTGTAATACATCAAACACATTGTATTCATACATGTGGGGATAGCTACTAGGAAAACTATGTATGAGATCTGATGAAAAAGACTCAGTTCAGTGGGTGCATGTTCGCGTAGCGTTTGAAAACGCGTTCAAACGGTAAACAGAAGGTTCGCGTTCGTATAGCGTTTGAGAACGTGTTCGAACGGAACCAGACCTGATACATGATAAGATTAAGAAAGTGCATGTGCATTCGCGTAGCGTTCGAGAACGCGTTCGAACGGTAAACATAAGGTTCGCGTTCGTATAGCGTTCGGGAACACGTTCGAACGGAACCGGACCTGATGCATGATGAGACTAAGGAAGTGCGTGTGCGTTCGCGTAGCGTTCGAGAACGCGTTCGAACGGTAAACAGAAGGTTCGCATTCGTGTAGCGTTCGAGAACGCATTCGAACGGAACCAGACCTGATGCATGCAACACGAAGAATAAAGACAACAATGTCAAGCTCAGTATGTCCGATCAAATGTATCTTACATCCAACCGAACACACATCAACCGGCGCGGCAAAGCATCGTGGTAAAGGGCTTTAACCCCTCCCCATAGGGGATCTTTCATTCCACTTACTAAGCCCATGCGCTCGATTGAATCATGCATACAAATAATTAAAAGCAATAATATCAAACGTAGTATGCCCGATTTAACGTATCTTGCATTCAACCGAACACACATCAACCGGCGCTGCGAAGCATCGTGGTAAAGGGCTTTAACCCCTCCCCAGAGGGGATCTTTCATTGCACTTACTAAGCCCATGCGCTCGATTGAATCATGCATACAAAGAATTAAAAGCAATAATATCAAACGTAGTATGCCCGATTGAACGTATATTGCATTCAACCGAACACACATCAACCGGCGCGGTGAAGCATCGTGGTAAAGGGCTTTAACCCCTCCCCATAGGGGATCTTTCATTCCACTTAGAAAGCCCATGCGCTCGATTGAACCATACATAAATAAGCAACATGCAAAATTCGGACTTGCGTTTCGCAGAGATCGGAAGGGGTAAAAGCTCCTTATTCTTCCGGTTCACTGTTCAGCGTCTTAGCTCACTGTTTTGCTGCTTTGCTCGCCGTCTGGTCTCTGTTTTACTGCTGTTTCTTCTGTATTTTCTGCTCACTGTTCAGGTCACTGTCTTAACGTTTCAACGAATTATTTCGAGTGTTTTTTCGTGGTTTTTTAGTGTAGTTTTGTGTGGTTATTTCAAGGGTTATAAGTGCAGTTTATGTTACTGTTTTAAGGGATTTTAGGGACTGTTTTGGGAGTGGCTGGGGCTGCTTTCCAGGCGTGTTTCAAGGGCTGTTTGGGGTGTGTTTGGGCTGCTGTTTGGAGGTATATTTTTGGTGATGGAGGGCTACTGTATGGGGGAGATTTTCAGTGATGGGTAGAGGTTTAGGGGGGGTGCTTTTTTCGGTTATGGAGTGGAGGAGATGAATGGAATTGTTTATGTTCTTCTTGTTGCTATTGCCGTGAGTGGCTAAGGCTCTTTGTGTTGTGATTTTTGTGTGAGTTATTTGTATGAGCTAGAGGATGCATGTCTTGGTTAAGGGTTGTTTATATAGAGAAGGGCTAGGGTTTCACCTTGTCTCACAAGGAAGGGATTTGATGGGGGACAAAATTTGTTTAGATTAGGAAGTCAATATCTTTAATTTGTTATGATTGATTTTAATTAGGCATGACATCTTTTTAATTTAGTATGTGATTTGTTTAGTTAGTAAGGTGATTATTTAGATTTATTTGTTTTATTTAATTGGTAAATGGTTTAATTATTTTATTTAATTCAAATACATTATTAATATTTACCTTAATATTTAATTTAATATTTAATTTAATTTCCCATTTGTTTTAAATGTGTTTTATTAATTGGGATGCGTTTTATGGGCTTTGGGGGGCTAATTGGGTTGGGGTACGAGGCTAGCAGCAAAACCAGAAATACCGACTCCGTTCGAACGCCCATTTGAACGCTACATGAACGTCCGCAATCTGCCTGACGTTCGAACGAAGTAACGAACGCAGCACTAACGAAGACAGTGAACTTGCGAAATGAATCTGATGACGTAATTATTCTGAATTTCCCATTCCGACCTCCGTTTCTCGCAATATCCTTAGCTAAAAAGGTAGTGCCTCCAACTGAGACTCATCATCGGGTTTCACATGCGAAAATGCAATGCCTACAGTCGCCCCCGCTTGATGGGACGTGTGCAGTGTGTGACTTTGAACAATCCAATCAAAGTTATGCAATGCATTTTCACTTACCGGGTCGTCTGCTGCCTCGAGCTGAGTTGGTGCTGCAGTGGACCTCGGTCCTGGGACGCATCCCACTAATTGCAACTGACAACGGGGGCACCTCGACCCTGGGCACCTCGACCCAACACCGCTGACAATAGGGACATCGCCCTCAAACTAATGATGTAGTGGGCACCTCGACCCTGGGACGCATCCCGGAACTACAACTGCAAATGACAACGGGGGCACCTCGACCCAACACCGCTGACAATAGGGACCTCGCCCTCAAACTGATGATGTAGTGGGCACCTCGACCCTGGGACGCATCCCGGAACTACAACTAACAACGGGGGTACCTCGACCCTGGGCACCTCAACCCAACACCGTTGACAATAGGGACCTCGCCCTCAAACTGATGATGTAGTGGGAACCTCGACCCTGGGACGCATCCCGGAACTACAACCGACAACGGGGGCACCTCGACCTTGGGCACCTCGACCCAACACCGCTGACAATAGAGACCTCACCCTCAAACTGATACTAATATGGGCCTCGCCCCAAACTATTGCTAATGTGGGCCTCGCCCCCAGACGGGTACTGATATGGGCCTCGCCCCTTGGGACTCATCCCCAAAACCGAAACTGCGTTGACGTTGTTTGGCTCATTTTTGCCGCTTTCTCTTTTATTCGAACCTGCGAACAAAACAAAAACAAACACGGAAAGAATGCAATGTTATGTGTATGTATGAATGATTTTCCTATTCCGTTGGGTTAGGTCTTCGGTCAATTCCCTTGGTGACTGCTCGGTCATTTTTCTCTCAGGCAAAGTATTGCTTCAATCTGTCCACGTTGATCGGCTCGGTGAACTCGTTTCCTTCCAAGTCTGATAACCTCGCTGCCCCATTTCCCATTACTTTCTGCACTATGTAAGGTCCTTCCCAGTTGGGTCTGAATTTTCCTCTCGGATCTGTCGTCGACGGCCTCGACTGCTTAAGTACCAAATCACCATTTCTGATCTTGGTGGGGCGTACTTTCTTGTTGAATGCTCGGGCTAGTCTCTTCTGATACAACTGCATGTGATACAAAGACTTCGTTCTCTTCTAATCCAATAGTGCTAGCTGATCAAACCTCTGTGCGGCCCATTCTGGTTCCGGTAATTCTGCCTATGCTAAGACCTTCATAGACTGTATTTCCACTTCCACTGGTAACACTGCTTCCATTCCAGAGACCAAAGAGTAAGGCGTGGCCCATGTTGCCGTTCTTACTGATGTATATGGTAGTTTCTCGGCCCAATCTTTGCAATTCTCTATCATCTTGGCTAAAATCGTCTTTATAGTCTTGTTGGCTGCCTCAACTGCCCCATTTGCCTGCGGCCTGTACGGTGATGACTTGTGGTGGCCTATCCCGTACCTCTGTAACATTGCCTTCGTTTCTCCTTGAAACTGGACCCCGTTGTCTGTCACTACATGATGCGGCATACCATACCGATAAATGAGGTTCCGAGCTATAAACTTTGCCATCTGCTTTGTTGTAACATTACGGAATGATTCGGCTTCCACCCACTTCGAGAAGTAATCTACTGCCACTACTATGAAGCGATGCCCATTTGATGCATTCGGTCGAATTTCTCCAATCATATCAATCCCCCATGCTGAGAAAGGCCACGGCTCTGATAACCCGTGCAATTCTGTGTGCGGTGAGTGATTCAAATTACCATGTGCTTGACAGTCATGACAGTGCTTCACCATCTTCGCGCAATCTGTTTCCATGGTTGACCAATAAAAACCTTGTCTCACTATCTTGCGGGACAGATTCAACCCGTTCATGTGCGGACCACATACCCCGGCGTGTATTTCTCCCATTACATGCTGAGCTTCTTCCTTTCTCAAACACTTCAACTGAATACCATTTGCTTGCCTCTTGTACAGTTCCCCTTTCAAAGTCACATACTGGGAAGCTAACTTCTGGATGGCTATTCTATCTTTTCTGCCTGCCCCTTCCGGGAGTTCACCATGTTCCAGATACCTCTGAATGTCATAATACCAAGGTTTACCGTCGTCGACCTCAACTTCCAGAATTCTTTCTATCTCATAAACAGGTCTGCTCGCTGTTGTCAGTATCAACGGTCTCATCACTAACTTTTCTGGATTTTCCCAAGTCGCTGCAAGTGTAGCCAATGCATCTGTCATCTGATTCTCTTCTCTTGGTAAGTGCTGAAACTTACACTCGGGGATAACCTGTGCCAACTTTCTGAGGTGAAAGAGGTAAGGCTTCAACCGTTCTTCTTTCAATAATGGAGTCGGGCGCAGTTTTCAGTGTCATGGCCCTTTTGTTGGTGAAAGTGACAGTAAAGGCTTAGGTTATAATGTGATGGTAGGGGATTGGGTAATGGTTTGGCTTCCAAGGGTTTTAAGAGCCCTTGCCTCTTCAATTTCTCTAGCACCTTGGACAGAGGTCTTCCCAAGTTGGAAAACCTCCGGTTCCGGGTAGCAGCAATTTCAGCAGAAACGGGCTTTGTTCCCGATGTTCCCCCAATGGGCCTCCTGTTCAGACCATAGAATTTTCTATTCTCGGCCTCTTCTTCCTCAATATCCATGACAGTTTCCCTCAACTGCCGAAAGTCTGCAATCATGGAGGTCATCCTCCTCAACTTGCTGTAAATGGAGGGCTTGGTGCCCTTGATAATCATCTTAATCTGATCCTTCTCCGAAGGCCTAGTCTGCATTTTCAACATCTGACCCCTCCATCGGTCCACGTACTCCTTAAGACTCTCCTCCGATTTCTGCTTAACATTCTCTAGATCACGGAGTGACAGATCGATCTCTAGGTCAGTGACATACTGCTTTAGGAAGGCATCAGCCAACTCCCTCCAATCTTCCTTCACTTTCTTCTCCAAACTGTGGTACCACACCAAGGGAGCTCCCTCGAGCGACATTCCAAACATTTTCTGCACTTGGCGCTGAGATAAGACAACTGAACTCATGACTGATACAAACTGTCGGAGATGCACCCTCGGATCCCCATTCCATTAAACTTAGCCATATCAGGCATCTTAACTGCGAACGGCACGGCATGCTCTCTCGAAAGTCAGTGTGTCATAATCCAGCAAATCCTCATTCTTACCCCTCATCTTGCGGGTAACTGACTCAACCTGATCCCGGAGCTTCTGTAACTCTGCCTGAGACCCAGATGCTCTGCCTGCTGCATACTCTGCCATATCATCATCAAAAGCGGGGGTATCATCCCCCAATCTGTTCGGAGATTCCTCTTGCCTCACATCCCCGGAATTAACCCCGGCACGAGACCCAGCTATACCAGCCATAGCAGTAGTCAAAGCTTGCAACTGTTCAGTGACCTTGGCGAGACCGTTTTCTAACTGATCCATACGGGATACCTCATTATCGGATTCACTCATACTTGTTCTTTTAGTGAGTCTTGTCCATTCTCTAACCCAAACGGTATCTATGATGTCTTTTTGAGACATAGACGGTGTTAACATGATATATGTATGCATGAGGTGCATGAGATGCATGTAACATATATAACATATTAAATCAATTAAAATTTTCAAACAAATCGACCCGTTACCATTTTAGAATCTTTCGGGCTAATTGTCACATGAGTGAACCCATCCCAGTTTAAATGGCCCAACGAGTTCACATCTTATGACAAGGAGCCCAACTAAATCCAAATGGTAATATTCTGAACACAAGCACAAAGTGGCCCATCAACACTTAGACGCCTTTGGCCCAATAGTCATGAAATACGTTCTTGTCCCAGTTTAAATGGCCCAACAAGCCCATATCCCATGACAAATGGTCCAAATGGATCCAAACGACGATGTTCCCAAACACAAGCATAGAAGAAAGATAATGCAAACATAACGTAATAATTTCTACATAATGGCCCATCAACATTTCAGAAGCTTCGGGCATAATAGTCATAAGGTACGAACTCGCCCCAGTTTAAATGGCCCAGCAAGTCCGCATTTCTGACAATAGTCCAACTGCATCCAAATGAGGATGGTCCACAAGCACATATTCAAGGAAATAATTGTTACTTTAGCCAACCCGGTCTATGGGTGGGTTAGCAAGAGTATAGACAAAGGCTCTCACCGGTGAAGGATGGCCCACAACTAGGTCTTCCCACTCAAGGGTTCGAGCAACCAAGTGAGCGCACCCTTTTTTATACACTAAGGTACGTGCCAATGAGCTATGGTGTGTGACAGACTGTCAAATGGATTTCCCGTTGTAGATTCCCCAGAGGGAAGGTGGAGCGAGGCTCACTTAAATACCTAAGCCTCTTAGGCTCTTATCGCTTGGTGTCAGGAATAAACAACGAGTCCTCTAAATTAGTCCATCACAATAGGCTACGAATAGATGGCTATCTAGGTGCCTTCACAGCTTTTCCTTCTAGAAAGGTAGTGAATGAAGGAAGACACCAAACCATTACCTAGCCTCAAAATGCCTTTGATTAAACCCTCACTTTATCCACTATAGACACGGTCAATTAAAACATAAATCCAAACATCACAAGATAATATTTCGGGGCCGATTCTCTATCCCCAGTGGAGTCGCCAGACTGTGGGAACACAGGAACTGGACGACATATGCTGTCCCGGGCTCGCGGCCCGATTGGGAGTACGGAGTAGCCACGGGGGACTAAACCGAAGAATAATGGAGTCGCCACTCGGTATGAACCGGGAAAATGAGATTTAAGGCCGCACTCACCCCTCGCAAGGGAAGACCTCAAACCGTTGGGTTCGGAATGGTCCCTTACTTATGCCACTTGTAATGAAAGGATTTATGTAATAATTTAATCAGGCTTAAGTATCCCTTATTTCCAAGAGTATCATGCTTCTAAATTCACATGTACAAAATAAAAATTACACCTAAGTTTACATATATTTCACATCTAAGATTGCATGCTTGAAAGTACATCAAAGGAGCGACAAACATACAACTTCACTGGCATATTATATTCAAGAAAACACAAGCACACATACTAACCACACGAGCACACATGTGAGCACCTTCTCAAGTGGTACGTGGAATTGTATCCCAAGTACAGACCGTACTACCGTCCATTCGGAATCGGCTATGGAATTTAAGTCTGGATTTCCATCCGATATACCACAAGAAATAATACTCAAATGTTATCATGACATAGGCATATGAATTGTAATACATCAAACACATTGTATTCATACATGTGGGGATAGCTACTAGGAAAACTATGTATGAGATCTGATGAAAAGGACTCAGTTCAGTGGGTGCGTGTTCGCGTAGCGTTTGAAAACGCGTTCGAACGGTAAACAGAAGGTTCACGTTCGTATAGCGTTCGAGAACACGTTCGAATGGAACCAGACCTAATACATAATAAGATTAAGAAGTGCGTGTGCGTTCGCGTAGCGTTCGAGAACGCGTTCGAACGGTAAACAGAAGGTTCACATTCTTATAGCGTTCGGGAACGCGTAACGAACGGAACCGGACCTGATGCATGATGGAGACTACGAAGGGTGCGTGTGCATGCGTCGCGTAGCGTTCGAGAACGCGTTCGAACGGTAAACAGAAGGTTCGTGTTCGTGTAGCGTTCGAGAACGCGTTCGAACGGAACCAGACCTGATGCATGCAACACAAAGAATAAAGACAACAATGTCAAGCTCAGTATGTCCGATCAAACGTATCTTACATCCAACCGAACACACATCAACCGGCGCGGCAAAGCATCGTGGTAAAGGGCTTTAACCCCTCCCCATAGGGGATCTTTCATTCCACTTACTAAGCCCATGCGCTCGATTGAATCATGCATACAAAGAATTAAAAGCAATAATATCAAACGTAGTATGCCCGATTGAACGTATCTTGCATTCAACCGAACACACATCAACCGGCGCGGCGAAGCATCATGGTAAAGGGCTTTAACCCCTCCTCATAGGGGATCTTTCATTGCACTTACTAAGCCCATGCACTCGATTGAATCATGCATACAAAGAATAAAAGCAATAATATCAAACGTAGTATGCCCGATTGAACGTATCTTGCATTCAACCGAACACACATCAACCGGCGCGGCGAAGCATCGTGGTAAAGGGCTTTAACCCCTCCCCATAGGGGATCTTTCATTCCACTTACTAAGCCCATGCGCTCGATTGAATCATACATAAATAAGCAACATGCAGAATTCAAGTGACGAAAAATAATAAATAAATCAAAGCAACATGAAACAAAAGAAGGTGCCGTTTACTCAAGCGGTACGTGGAGTTGTATCCCAAGTACAGACCGCACTACCGTCCAATCAGATTCGGCTACGGAATTTACGTCTGGGTTTCCATCCTATATACCACAAGAGACGACACCCTTTCATTCATCCAATACCCACAACACGCATCATACACACACAAGATTCAACAAATAATTAAAATACAGTCAAAATAAATAACAAAAATCAAATAAAGATGGGTGTGGAAAGTACCCTCAGGTCTAACCTTTTAAGTCGTCTTCGGAATTGCGTTTCACGGAGATCGGAAGGGGTAAAAGCTCCTTATTCTTCCGGTTCACTGGTTCAGCGTCTTAGCTCACTGTTTTGCTGCTTTGCTCGCCGTCTGGTCTCTGTTTTACTGCTGTTTCTTCTGTATTTTCTGCTCACTGTTCAGGTCACTGTCTTAACGTTTCAACGAATTATTTCGAGTGTTTTTTCGTGGTTTTAGTGTAGTTTTGTGTGGTTATTTCAAGGGTTATAAGTGCAGTTTATGTTACTGTTTTAAGGGATTTTAGGGACTGTTTTGGGAGTGGCTGGGGCTGCTTTCCAGGCGTGTTTCAAGGGCTGTTTGGGGTGTGTTTGGGCTGCTGTTTGGAGGTATATTTTCGGTGATGGAGGGCTGCTGTATGGGGGAGATTTTCAGTGATGGGTAGAGGTTTAGGGGGTGCTGTTTTCGGTTATGGAGTGGAGGAGATGAAGGGAATTGTTTATGTTCTTCTTGTTGCTATTGCCGTGAGTGGCTAAGGCTCTTTGTGTTGTGATTTTTGTGTGAGTTATTTGTATGAGCTAGAGGATGCATGTCTTGGTTAGAGGTTGTTTATATAGAGAAAGGCTAGGGTTTCACCTTGTCTCACAATGAAGGGATTTGATGGGGGACAAAATTGTTTAGATTAGAAAGTCAATATCTTTAATTTGTTATGATTGATTTTAATTAGGCATGGCATTTTTTAATTTAGTATGTGATTTGTTTAGTTAGGAAGGTGATTATTTAGATTTTATTTGTTTTATTTAATTGGTAAATGGTTTAATTATTTTATTTAATTCAAATACATTATTAATATTTACCTTAATATTTAATTTAATATTTAATTTAATTTCCCATGTGTTTTAAATGTGTTTTATTAATTGGGATGCGTTTTATGGGCTTTGGGGGGCTAATTGGG
This sequence comes from Zanthoxylum bungeanum, assembly GCA_019454045.1. Taxonomy (NCBI): domain Eukaryota; kingdom Viridiplantae; phylum Streptophyta; class Magnoliopsida; order Sapindales; family Rutaceae; genus Zanthoxylum; species Zanthoxylum bungeanum. The sequence continues at coordinate 41,126 of SKCR01036187.1, forward strand.
CTGGGGTGCGAGGCTAGCAGCAAAACCAGAAATACCGACTCCGTTCGAACGCCCATTTGAACGCTACACGAACGTCTGCAATCTGCCTGACGTTCGAACGAAGTAACGAACGCAGCACTAACGAAGACAGTGAACTTGCGAAATGAATCTGATGACGTACTTATTCTGAATTTCCCATTCCGACCTCCGTTTCTCGCAATATCCTTAGCTAAAAAGGTAGTGCCTCTAACTGAGACTCATCATCGGGTTTCACATGCGAAAATGCAATGCCTACAGGTGGATAACTCATATATCCCACTGTGGTATCTCATCTCAAATGACCACTATGCTCGCTCAACTCGAGAAGATTCCTATTGACGTTGGTGTACCATCTATTAGGAAATTTTTAGTCGTTCAGTGTCTTATCAAATAAACACCTACATGTCTATACGAGTCTCCTGAGACTCATGGTTTATTGGGATAAACCATCGGACCAAGTCACGATATACGACATGTACTGGTCTCAGCAGATTTTACTAACCGACCCGTGTTAGTAAATCTTGACCAGGAACTTTATTTAAGGATATACATCTTATAGTGCGCTTCCCAATGTCAATTACAAACTACGTTGTAACTGCGCACCACATTATAAATCCTAGGGTCTTTGTCTAATATACACGTATCACTAAACCAGATTTAGTTTTGATATAATCATAATCAGATATCTAATCATAATTAGATCGAATAAGTGTATAAAAGACAATGGTGCTACCATTAAATTAGTAATATAATGGAAAACATAATTGTTCGTATTCATGAATCAGACATAAATACGATCCAGATTGGCACTCCGAGCACCAACCATAACAATTTCTCCCACTTTCTCTAGTGCCAATCCACATTATCATATACAAATCTCAATGTGTATCACATACCGTGGCCCTCAAGAGCTCACCTGGCACTCAAGAGGTAGGTAACAACAAGTAAGCCCGCTTTAACAAATTGAAATCGTCTAACAAACCCAATCGTTTTCCTTGGCCATCATCATTCATATTTTGCAGAATCCAAATTCTACATCAATATGACTCAGACGCTATATCAGTCCAAAATAGTATAAGACAACCGCAAGCACAAAACTAATATCAACACTTCTAATCATTGAGGTCACTTTGTAACTTCTGAAGTCAATACTTCATAAGTTGCAACTGATTCCACTAGTTTAGTAGAATCAACGGTGACACTCCCACTGCATCTTTTCTGACTTTATATGACATAGACAATATTATGTCATAATTAGGATCAAAACTAATTTGACGCTTTATGGTTGCAGATTGAATTCTCCATGAATTAGAAACTCGTTCTTAATATCTCAAAGATCACAAAGAACATGTTTCAAGATCCATCATATGGATTACATCATATCAAAATAACTCACAATAATTACGATTAAATTGATATCTTTAATCGCACATTATATAGTATTCATTATGTCATCATCCCATGATGTATAATATTGACTAGACATTATAATCAATATCTCTTTCGACAAATGAATCATCATTTACGAAAGATGAATACTACATATATAAAAGACACGTTAATTGTCAAACAGTTATACTAACTGTCATACAGATAGTCTTACTGTGTTCTTTATTAGATCATATCTAATACGCGACTAATGAGAGTATCTCACAAGTCTCTTAGTTTTATATTATATATAAACTTTATATCAAATATATCAGAGACTACTCCCACTGCATTTATGGATAAAAGAAGACTTAAGATATATACTATGCTAGAAAGAAGTTTGTATGCTCCTACTGACCCTACTAATAAATATGTATTCTCTATATTTTGATAAAATCAGACAATCTGACTGTATCAAAATTAGCGAAAATGAATTTTCGGAAAGCTTATCTGAGTTTACAATAGGCTCTATAAGCTAGTATATCAAACTGTGATCTTAGCAGAATTCAAACTCTAGGGCCATTCTAGAATGAACTCTTCAAACAAAGAAATCACGACGGATCTCTCATTCGAAGAAATCACTCAAGAACGCCACTTTTCATTCTTTAGCCAAAGAACATAGTTTAATATCAACATTAACCAACAGACCTTTAATTATTCAATTAGTGCGACCAGAGAGAGATATTCTCAGAATCTATAATATACTATTGAGGATAACCTTTCTCATTGTCATACTATAAAGGTCAAACCTTTAACGAGCTCACTTTACTTTTGCTGCGCAAACAATTTGCACATTTTATGAACGATTCATAATGAAAGCTCATTCAACTTCAAAACTAGATTGTAGTAAGCTATGAACAATCCTAGATCTATGGTTCAATGGTAAATTCTGAAATCGATATCAAATATCGCTCCCACTATAAGTTATATGATAATTTTCTTCGATAAGAAAACAACAGAATCATTAAGTATCAAATACTTTGTAAATGATTCTGACATCCTATTGGACTTATACGGAAGATTTTAAGGGTCATTTCATCTTACTAATTATGTAGTTCCATTTATATCTTATCATTCTCACATTTGACTTCAATAAGTCAAGTCTTTTCTACAATTGTTAACATCTGATGTTAACATACCAAGCAATAAAATAATTTTATTGCTCGGGATCATAGAAAAATATTCTATCAAATAGAATACAATATTCTATTAAATAGAATAAATGATAAACCTTATTTGTACCTCCAAGGTGCAAGTACTTTCAATTATATAACCATTATACAAAAGAAAGATTCAAATATCAAACTTTTAAAGATTCAAATTTTCTACTATACATATCATATATGTAACTGTAGAAATAAATGGAATCTTAATTAAAGAGATGAATTAGTGTTACTGGAGCATAATCCCAAGAGTATCGAAACTAATTCGATAAAACTCAATATCAACGAATCAAATCATATAAGATTCAATTACTCACACTGACCAATTCCATCATGATGGAATCGTGAAAGTTTACTATTGAGTAAGAATCACATTCATTAAATAACTTTAGAACTAATTGTCTTAAATTCATATGCTTGATCATATCAAACATCTTCGAACAATTCAAAGACTCACAATGAATTTTTATAGTTTTCAACACTTCAAATAGAATATCTTTGAACCATTCAAAATATTCCATCTGCGTTTCATCAGAAACATATTGAAAGTTCTCGAACCATTCAAGACGCTCAACATGTTCTCTATTAGAAACACGTAACAAAGTCATGACAAATCATTAACTAAATTATGGAGTAAAAAAACTATCCAAGGCAATTTCTAATTCATTAAACTACATACTTCCAAAGTATTAGTTCAATAAATATGTGGTCCAATGACAATCATTGGTTAAATGAGATTTAATCACATCTTGAATACAATATTCATTAAATGGATAAGGATATATGGTGTGATCTCGTATCAGACCATCATTTACCATAAGGAACAAACATCTAATACTTATATGATAAAATCTCATAAAGCACTGTTCTAAGTTATTTTGTTAACTGAATATTTTCCTAATGTTTATCTTTTCATTAATGACACTACTAGTCATATTAAAATATATAACAACTATTTATTAAGAACAAGTAACTATCCAATAGTAAACAAGTTCTGATATCAAATATCAAAACAGTTATTAAACATTATTTTAATTAACTAGACGGAAGATCTGATATCCAATACCTATAGTTGTCTTATTGTGAGAATCGATATTCTCTATACACAACTATACGCATCTTTTTATTGGACAATTATGACCCATAACGTCACTATTTGTAAAAGACATTGTGGTTTTTGTACAAATTAACTATGTGACAATGGAAATTGCATTTTATCATTTTGTAATTTGATTACTTAAATATATAAATGATAAAAGTCCTTATGATTAGTTCCAGATTATTAGATATGAGACAATATCAATCCATAAAAGTTTAATCATTAAATATCCCTAGTCGTAGTATTATCGAGACTGGACATCGATAATGCGGAATAGACTAGTATTGCACTTGTGCGTGTTATGGAAGCGTAATGGCATAGTTCTCATATATTTAAGTATTAGATACTTATGCAAGTGTGATAGGAGGTTGTGTTTACCGATATTACGGAAACAGCTTCGCTCTGGATAACTCGCGGAATCCCATTGGTAGTATGACTATGTGTCTATAGGAATCCGCATTAGGGTAGATGTATTTGGTCTTAACCTGAGACTTGCATCGCTAGTACTTGCGACAATCAATACGCTTTGGTTTTGGTCGTCCAGGACTTTAACACGTTCTGTGTACGCCTCTTCTGGGTTTATTGAGAATCGTAGTGTATTGGGTGTGATGTCAAGACGGAAGTATCACATCAGTCATATGGAGATGATGATCACGCATGGATACAGAACTGGTACTCTAATAGGTTACAACCATCGGGATAATATGAAAAGGTCATGATTATCCGATTAAAGAGACTAGTTGCTTGTGATCCGATATATGCTTCATACGGGGCAGACACTATTCCAGCCCCAGGCCTTGCATGTGACCATCCGATACTGGATCGCAATACGCAATACTACGTATACTACGCCTGACATAGATTATATATTCCTTTAAGGATATTTCTGGAGAATTGGGTAGGCACAGTGCTTTGCTAGAAGCCAACCATATCTCGTAAATCGGTAAGAACGTAGTACGAGTTACTCACGTGTTCGGATAGTCCGACGACCGGATTTACTGCCAACATATCCAAGGATCTTATGGGTCGCTTCCCGAAGATTCACCGATAACGTATGATTCAAACATAATTAATCTAGGATTAATTACAGAGAGATTTTATCTAGGATAAAATACTATTTGAAGAGAGAGAATGATTAATTTGGAATTAATCGATAAAATAATATATTCGATATATTAAATGAAATTAGATTTTAATTCGGGCGAACGAGTTAATTTAGAATTAATTCACGAGCGACGTGAATAGTAATTTTGCTAGGCATAATTATTTAATTAAATTTCATTTAATTACGTCGCAACGGAAAATTCGTTAATTCGGAATTAGCGAACCCGAGCCCGGGAGTGTTTGCGGGCCCACTCGGATTTTGAATCAAGTGTGGCCCACATTTCACATCTCAAGTCACATCACCTAGTCATTTTAATCAACTTTAAGTTGATGGAATTTGGTGGGTACAAGAGTTATAAACTTGTAAAACACACTAAGTGAAAAGGTGATTGACTTAATACCAACTTTGGTATATCATTATTTTATTTTGGAAATTAAAATACAAGTCAACAAAAATCACTTTTCTTATCTCTCTCCTTATTCACGTTTTTCACAAAGAAAATACTCTCCCTCTCTTTTGCTCTCATTGCTGAGAATGAGATGATTTTTTGTTTCAATAATGTTGGACATGTATTGATGATGAATAAGCATGATTAATTGATTAAATTGATATTTTGGAAATGTTAATTTAGATAATTAATTAATGTAATACACTTTAATTAATTAAATTATGAAATTTGGAATTTTAGAATTTGATTAATTGGGCTTAATTTAGAATTGGGCTTACAATGTTGTATTTGGGCCTAATGGGCTTGGTTGGGCCAAGTTGGTTTAGGACAATTGGATTGGATCCAAATTGGGCCTAAACCATTCCATTAAGTCCAAATATAACTAATGGGCCTTTAAATGTTTAATTGGGCCTAATGGGCCGAAATTGGTTTCTTAGCAAATATGGTGATTCCTTAATTGGACTTTGGTATTTGGTTTGACCCATATTGACCAAAGTACATGCCTTAAGAAATTAATTGAAAGCAAATTGGACTTTAATTAAATGACATTGGATGTTAATTGGGATTTGAGACCCATTTAGATTAGATTTGGAATCTAAGTCGTAAAGGCGCATTTAGAAGTGTAATTATTTAATTTGGAATTAAATATAGAATTCGTACTTTGAGTACTTATTCTTAAACGAGTTGGACTCGCGCAAATCAAATCATTGTTTGAACATTGGATGATCACTTTATTCAAAGATTAATTAATTGGATTAGATTGATTGAATAACATGCTTTGTGTGAATACATGGATGTGTTGAATGAATAATGTATATCGGATGGATATTAGAAGGGAAAGGGAAATTTTGGAAATTGTTGTAAATTTAGAATTTATTAAATTGGACCTGCGTGTCCAGCCTTATCTCTCGATTATTTGTAATTCTCTTCTCACCTAATTCCCCTCAATGTTAATGAGGTTTCTCTAATTATATTATGTAATTGGGTAGAAGTTAGAAAAGTGCTAGCCGGGGAGAGGAAAAAGAGTGATTTGTTCTAGGAACAATCTGTGAGATATCCATCCGCATATCATTATTAATTTATTTACTGCGCCTTATTATGCTTTTAGAATGCATGCTTAAGGGTGTATGATGAGACCTAACAAAGATAATAAATTGGTTGCCAATTTACGCGAAAAACCCTCAACAAATATTAAGTGTTTTCCTTCCATTGAGTGATTCTTACTCAAGATCCAAGATTGGCATTGGTTTGTTGGCCAAAGTCAAGATCTTTGTCCATCGCGGATGTGTTTGAATCATGAAGGCTTTGTTTCATATCATATGTCTTGTCCAAGTTTTGATTTGTTGGCCAAAGTCAAGATCACTTCTTGTCCATCGACATCGATTACGAAGCTTTCCAAGGTAAATGGGTCCCGCTTAACTGGAATCATTAAGCTTGTTGTGCCAAAACCAAGGCTTAGTTGATTCAGAGGAAAAGGTTAGGAAAATATATTGGATATATTGGCATATATATTGTATATATGTTTCGGACTTGGAGGTCCACCTACCTGATCTAGGAATTGGATGAGATCCAATTGATCTTAGAGATCTACCTAGTTAAATATCATACAGCTTGTTGGCCAAAGTCAAGGTTGTGTGTTATTTAACGGAATCCTAGCCCACTAGGAAACTAGGTTTCCCGAGTACTCAACAGAGGGTTAGAGGCTCGCCGAAAAATAGTGAGAGGCTAGTATTGAATTTGCAATTTCGTTCAAATACTTAGCTTTACGCGCTTTCAAAATTATTTCGTCAATTATATTTATTAGTTGGACTAATATTTTATTATTTTTCTTATAACAGTTAGACTGTACCCTACATCGTTAATTGAATAGTTTGACTATTGCAATTAAGATGACATGAAAGTTAAGCATTAGAGATATTATCATGGGCAACAATGTCTTTAATGGCACAAACTTTCAAGATTGGGACATGAATCTCAGGATTGTCCTGGGATCCGAGAAGTTACTCTACACTATAGAGAGACCTCTTGGGTCTAAGCCTAGATCTGATCAGATAGTTGAGCTAGAGCTTTGGAAGACTCATAGCGATGATAACTTCACTGCTCAAACTATAATGCTTGCTGCTATGACTCGACAATTTCGTCGTCAAAACAAGGGATTGGATCCATATAATATGATGGCGAAGTTGCATGATCTTCACCGATCTAATCTTAGATCGCAAAGATATGAGTTGCAGAAGAAGCTCTTATGCGCTCGCATGTCAGAGGGTACGTCTGTTGAGCACCATGTGTCACAGATGATTACTGACATTGAGCAGCTGGGACAGATGGGCATTGTCTTTGAGACTGAGACTTCAATAGATTTGATCTTACAGTCTCTCCCCGACACTTGGAGTGGGTTCATCATGAACTACAATATGAAGAACCAAGAATAAACTCTTGGAGAGTTGATGTCCACACTGCGCGAAGCAGAAAAAGAGCTTCAAAAGAGCAAGAAGCACGAGGCGCACTTCGCTTCAACATCTCAGACTCCGAGGGCTTGGCCCAAGGCGACTGGAGGTGTAAAGAAGAAGAAGAAGAAGAAAGGCAAGGCCAAATCGTCAAAATCTTCTGGGAAGGGTAAGGACAAATCCCAAGATGTATGTCTGCAGTGCGGGAAGCGGGGTCACTGGAAGCGTGACTGCCGCGAGTACAAGGCACACATGAAGGAAATCAAAGCGGGCAATGCACCAGCTTTAGGTATGTTTGTTATAGAAATAAACATGTCTACTACTAGTTTTAAAAATTGTATTTTTGATTCTGGTTGTGGTACTCATATATGTACTGATGTGCATGATCTGCAGATTAGCAGGAGACTGACATCAAAAGAGATTGACCTCTGTGATGGAAATGGGACACGAGTCACCATTTTAGCCGTTGGCACTTTTGTTTTGGAACTGCCCTCGGGGCATGTACTTAAACTTACAGACTGTTATTATGTATCTAGTTTGACTAGGAATATTATTTCTGTATCTATGTTAGCCCAATGTAGGTATACTTTTGTATTTAGAAACACCGGGTGTTTTATGTATAAAAATGATATGGAAATTTGCACTGCTGATGTAAATAATGGTCTTTATATTTTGAATATGAATCAATCTCAAACATATAATGTAACAAACAAAAGGCTTAAAGTAAGTAACAAAGATGAAACTTACATGTGGCATTGTCGTCTGGGACACATAAATAAGACATGTATATCCACACTTTCGAAGAGTGGCTACTTGGACGGATTTGATCCAAATTCATACGACGTCTGCGAATCTTGTTTATTAGGCAAGATGCCTAAATCACCTTTTAGCGGTAAAGGTGCACGTGCCACCGAACTATTAGCCCTCGTTCATAGTGACGTATGTGGGCCCATGTCTAGCCAGGCTAGAGGTGGATATGAATACTTCGTAACCTTTACTGATGATGCATCACGTTATGGTTATGTGTATCTTATGAGACACAATCGGAAACCTTTGAGAAATTCAAAGAGTTTCGACACGAAGTAGAAAAATAGACCGGTAAAAGTATTAAGACATTACGGTCAGACTGTGGTGGCGAATACTTAAGCAATGAGTTTCTTGATTACTTGAAAGAATATGGTATTCTTTCACAGTGGACTCCTCCCGGAACACCGCAATTAAACGGTGTGTCCGAACGGAGAAACCGAAATTTGTTAGACATGGTAAGGTCTATAATGAGTCGCACAGAGCTACCTATTTCCTTATAGGGATATGCATTGAATAGTGCAATACTTATTTTGAATAAGGTTCTGTCAAAGTCTGTTCAACAGACTCCATATGAAATATGGACAGGAAAGAAACCGGGTTTCTCATTCCTGAAGATTTGGGGTTGCTGGGTATACGTCAAACGTTTGGAAGGTACCAAACTAGAACCCAAATCAGATAAATGCCTATTTGTAGGATATCCGAGGGAAACCAAAGGATATTACTTCTATCACCCACAAGAGAACAAAGTATTTGTTGCTCTACATGCGATTTTCCTTGAGAAGGAATTCCTAAATGCAGTGGTTAGTGGGAGGAAAGTAGAACTCGATGAAAATTGGAGTGATACTGTTCCTGGCACAGAATCCTTAATGGAACATGAACAGTCCATCAGGGATGAGACTGTACCACAATCTTCGAATACACAAGAACCGCGTTGGTCGGAGAGAGTCAGAAAACAACCTGAGAGGTATGGGTTTCTGATCTCACCTCATGTGGATATCAATCTTATTGAGGAAGACGAGCCGGCTACGTATGAGGAAGCGATACAAGGTATCGACTTTGGTTTATGGCAAGATGCCATGAATTCCGAAATGGATTCCATGTACACCAACCAAGTTTGGACACTGGTTGATGCACCAGAAGGCGTAAAGCCTATTGGTTGCAAATGGGTCTTCAAGAGGAAGACCGACATGGATGGAACATACAAACGTACAAATCTAGACTTGTAGCGAAAGGGTATCGTCAACGACATGGCGTTGATTACGACGAAACTTTTTCACCCATTGCCATGTTTAAATCCATTCGGATTATGCTTGCTATTGCTGCATATTTCGATTACGAGATATGACAGATGTACGTCAAAACTGATTTCCTTAACGGAAACCTTTTAGAGGATGTTTATATGCAACAGCCTGACGGTTTTGTTGTACCAAGACTTGCAAACAAGGTTTGTAAGTTAAATCGATCCATTTATGGATTGAAGCAAACATTGCGTTCTTGGAACCAACGTTTTGATGAGATCATAAAAGAATATGATTTCGTTCAAAACGATGATGATCCTTGTGTATATAAGAAGGTTAGTGAGAGCGCACTGACATTCATTGTCCTTTACGTTGATGATGTATTGCTTATTGGCAATGACATTCCCATGTTAACGTCGGTGAAAACTTGGCTTTCATTAAAATTCTCCATGAAGGATCTGGGAGAAGCAGCCTTTATTCTGGGAATAAAGATCTACCGGGATAGATCTAGAAAGCTGCTTGGACTCTCCCAGAGCACGTACATTGACAAAGTGTTGAAAAGATTCAACATGGATCAGTCCAAGAGGGGACTGTTGCCAGTGTCACATGGCGTCACTCTAGCTAAGGATATGTGTCCTAAAACTCAAGATGAGAGAGACAACATGAGTCGGATACCATTCACCTCGACAGTCGGATCGATCATGTATGCCATGATATGTACGCGACCTGATGTCTCATATGCTTTGAGCATGTGTAGTCGCTATCAGGCCGATCCGGGTGAAGGTCACTGGATGGCAGTTAAGAATATCCTTAAGTATCTTAGACGAACTAATGATGCTTTTTTAATCTATGGAGATGGAGGACTTGAGGTAACTGGGTATACCGATGCAAGTTTCCAAACAGATAAAAACGACTGCAAGTCGTAATCCGAGTACATATTTTGTTTGAATAACGGAGCAGTAAGCTGGAAATCTTCAAAGCAATAGACTGTTGCCGATTCAACAATGGAAGCGAAGTACATTGCTGTAGCTGAAGCAGCAAAAGAGGCAGTTTGGATCCGTAAATTCCTAATTGGATTAGGAGTAGTTCCGTTAGCAGCTGAGCCCGTTCCATTGTATTGTGACAATAACGGGGCTATAGCGCAGGCTAAGGAACCGCAGTCTCATCAACGATCCAAGCATGTTCTTCGACGTTTCCATCTGATTCGTGAGATCATACATCGTGGCGATGTGAAGATCGAGAAGGTCGCATCAGAGGATAACATTGCAGATCCGCTGACGAAAGCTATTCCTCAGCAAAAGTTTGAGCGACATGTACAAAGTTCAGGTGTTTGATGCTTGAGTGACTGGCTATAGGCCAAGTGGGAGATTGTTGGACAATTATGACCCATAGCGTCACTATTTGTAAAAGACATTGTGGTTTTTGTATAAATTAACTATGTGACAATGGAAATTGTATTTTATCATTTTGTAATTTGATTACTTAAATATATAAATGATAAAAGTCCTTATGATTAGTTCCAGATTATTAGATATAAGACAATATCAATCCATAAAGGTTTAATCATTAAATATCCATAGTCGTAGTATTATCGAGACTGGACATCGATAATGCGGAATAGACTAGTATTGCATTTGTGCGTGTTATGGAAGCATAACAACATAGTTCTCATATATTTAAGTATTGGATACTTATGCAAGTGTGATAGGAGGTTGTGTTTACCGATGTTACGGAAATAGCTTCGCTCTGGATAGACCCCGCAGAATCCCATTGGTAGTATGACTATGTGTCTATGGGAATCCGCATCAGGGTAGGTGTATTTAGTCTTAACCTGAGACTTGCATCGCTAGTACTTGCGACAATCTATACGCTTTGGTTTTGGTCGTCCAGGACTTTAACAGGTTCTGTGTACGCCTCTTCTGGGTTTATTGAGAATCGTAGTGTATTGGGTGTGATGTCAAGAAGGAAGTATCACTTCAGTCATATGGAGATGATGATCACGCAGGGATACAGAACTGGTACTCTAATGGGTTGCAACCATTGGGATAATATGACAAAGTCATGATTATCCGATTAAAGAGACTAGTTGCTTGTGATCCGATATATGCTTCGTACGGGGCATACATTATTCCAGCCTCAGGCCTTGCATGTGACCATCTGATACTGGATCGCAATACGCAATACTACGTATACTATGTATACTACGCTTAACATAGATTATATATTCCTTTAAGGATATTTCTGGAGAATTGGGTAGGCACGGTGCTTTGCTAGAAGCCAACCATGTCTCGTAAATCGGTAAGAACGTAGTACGAGGTACTCACGTGTTCAGATAGTCCGACGACCGGATTTACTGCCAACATATCCAGGGATCTCATGGGTCGCTTCCCGAAGATTCACCGATGACGTATGATTCGAACATAATTAATCTAGGATTAATTACAGAGAGATTTTATCTAGGATAAAATACTATTTGAAGAGAGAGAACGATTAATTTGGAATTAATCGATAAAATAATATATTCGATATACTAAATGAAATTAGATTTCATAACGGAATTAAAATTAGATTTTAATTCGGGCGAACAAGTTAATTTAGAATTAATTCGCGAGCGGCGTGAATAGTAATTTTGCTAGGCATAATTATTTAATTAAATTTGATTTAATTACGTCGCAATGGAAAATTCTTTAATTCAGAATTAGCGAACCCGAGTCCGGGAGTGTTTGCGGGCCCACTCGGATTTTGAATCAAGTGGGGCCCACATGTCACATCCCAAGTCACATCACCTAGTCATTTTAATCAACTTTAAGTTGATGGAATTTGGTGGGTACAAGATTTATAAACTTGTAAAACACACTAAGTGAAAATGTGATTGACTTAATACCAACTTTGGTATATCATTATTTTATTTTGGAAATTAAAATACAAGTCAACAAAAATCACTTTTCTCATCTCTCTCCTTATTCATGTTTTTCACAAACAAAATACTCTCCCTCTCTTTTGCTCTCATTGCCGAGAGTTGCAAGGAAGAACAAGGAAATTTTGTAGCAAAATTTCCAAAGCTAGCACTTACAATGAATCATATCAAGGTGTTAGGGAAACCTATCATTGAGCTTGGAATTAACAACAAAGCTTGGACCTTGGATTTCAATTCAAAGGAGGAGCTTGGCCGAAACTTCAAGGAAGCAATTTTTGGTGTTCAACGCATCCAACATCCGTTCTTTGTAAGTATGATTCCGCCATACTTTATTATGTATTCATTTTATTTCATTGCTTAAATGATCTTGGGACACCTTAGAAACCCAACACTTTTTTCTTTAGCTTTATAATTTGTGTTCAATTATTCACAACAATTGCAAATAATTGATTAGCAAATTGTGTCAGACACGTGACTTCTAAAAGTCACTAAAGCTAAGAAACGTCATTATAAGATAAACAAATACTAAATAGGTTTTCATAATGCCAATCAAGAATCTCGAGACATTAACTATTCAAGTCAATTATTACTGCATAAGAAATAATTCTTACTAGATAATTATATCCTAAAATGATATCTATTTAGATTACCTAATCGTGACTTAGAAACTAAGTCACTAACCATCTTGATTTACAAGGAAATCGGAACAACAGTTCCCGATGGTTTGAACTAATCTAACAATATCTAAGTCTATTGTTTTTCTAGAACCTATTCTGGAATTAAGCAACCATAAGTAAAGTTAGAAAACCTATTCAAGTAATAAGCATGCAATAGATTAGAAGTATAATTCTATAAACAATATAGAATAAAAGAAAAACGAAGTAGAATTTTCCATAAAATTACACACTGCTTAAGTTATGGATTTTTAACCCAGCAGTGTCTCTCACTACTTTACGTAATACGGTAATCCCCAACGGACAACGTGAATTCGATAATTAAATCGAATTCCATAGTGAGAGTATGATCCCATGAATATATTTCGACTCACAGCTTTGGCACGATCTCGCCTATGTATATTCATTAGATAGACAACTCATTGTCAATCACACTCACTGTGACTTCTAATTTTGGTTATGACTGTTTCTCGTTATGACAGATTTGGCACGTTCACAAGGAGGCGTATCAAGGTTTCACTTGCCAATGACAAACTCAAGCTACCGATGTAGTCCTAACAGCTTTGGCACGTTCATGATTTTCTCTTTCACTTGAATTTGTCTAGTATCAATATAAAACCGGCATGTATAAAATTCTATCAACTACACCCTCACTTCTTTGGCAAGATCTCGGATGCAGCCATAGAAAGTTACCCATAAACCGTTTTGACCAAGAAACATGCATCACATACACGGTACTTTACAACCTTATTTTAAGCGGGGATATTCCTCAAGGAAGCATTGCTCCACATCAAATGCAGAGTTTTAATCTAAATCATTTTTTAAACAACTCAATTCTATCTTAGAAAACATAACTCAATTTAACCATTAAATTTCCGTTACGTTTTCGTTAGCGTAGAACCGAAAAGTAAAGAAACGTATAGATTACATGCATGTGCAAACTTAAAAATTGGATTATATATCATATATCAAGCATGATTAATGTAATAGATGAAAGATCAGACCTGCTCTGATACCATTTTTGTTGGGGTTTCGGGCAATGGGCGCAGCAGAAGCGCTGTTCGGGTGAAATCATAATTTAAAAACTTTTTCAAATTACCGAATAAATTATTCAATATCTAATATGAATAATTTATTAATATTTCACCTAAACCTATTTATTCGATATCAAATAACAAAAACATATAGATTACATGCATATGCGAACATAAAAATTGGATTATTTATCATATATAAAGCATGATTAATGTAATGGATGAAGGATTAAACCTGCTATGATACCATTTTTGTTGGGGTTTCGGGCGATAGGCGCAGCGGAAGCGCGGTTCGGGCAAAATCGTAATGTAAAAACTTTTTCAAATTACCGAATAAATTATTCAATATCTAATATGAATATTTATTCATATTTCACCTAAACCTATTTATTCGATATCAAATAGCGACATAAATATAAAGGAAATGTTGCGAAACTTTTACAAAAAATGTTTTTCCGTAAAATGACGCAAAACACATTTTTGACCGAACCGACCACCCAACACTTATGGGGACTGCCCAGGTCAGCCCCAATAGTGTTAGGGCAGTTCATGGGCTGCCCGAACAGTGACGAACTCACTGTTTGGACAGCCGTCACTCGGTTGGCTCAAAAGTCACCCAGTAATACGGTTTTTCACCATTTTCGCTTATTTCAACTCCGAAACACTTTCCAAAAATTGTTCCAACTCCCAAAACACATCCAATACATTCATAAGACATCAAATTCATCACAAAATTTCCAGTTTACTCAGATCTGATCCAGAAACTGAAATTATCAAATTTCATGCTTTAAATCCAATTTTTCAAGATTAAATCAATTAATCAAAACACCAAATCAAGTTACCACATATGAACAACCCAAGAACAATTTTAGGCATTACAAGAGTGGTCATAACACTCTAGAATGGAAACATATCATCTAATGATCAAATTGGACACTAATTACACTAATTTCATCCAAAATACTTCACACATGAATCAACTCCTCCCAATTCATCCTCCACAACCAAAAGCCCCAAATTTTACAACAAAGAAGAAACCCTAGATCTCAATAGATCTTCAAGAAACATGAAACAAAATTTCTAAGCTTAGGGAGTAGAGGAATTACCTTTAATCATTTATTTTCCTAAGCCTTTTCTTTGATTTTCTTCTTTGCTTTCACTTGATTCATCAAACAAGCTTGAAATGTTGGTTTCTAATTAGGTCCCAAGATCATGAAATCAAGCAAGAAATTCGGAAGAATACACAAAGGAGTAAGGCGGAATACATACTCACATTGAACTGTTTGAGATGCGATGAACACAAGTCTTCTAGCTTCTCCAAAATGCGGCAGTGGCGTCCTTGTATTGCAGTGGAGAGCTCGGTTTTGCTGCTTGTTGGTTCCTCCATGATCGGCCATTGAAGACACCATTGAAGCTCCAAGCTTCAAGCTTCTAAAAAATGATTCCAAGCTCACAAGAACACTGCCCTATCACCTTTGTATCACTCAAGGTGTGCTAGCACTAGATCTTCTTCTTTGCTTCTTCAAGATTCGGTCAAACCAGAAAAATGGAGAACAAAAATGGCTCAAAGCCGAGAGAAGAGAAGGAGGGAAAAGAGAGGGAGAAGAAAATCGTGAAAAGAGGAGAGAGAGTGGGAAAAGAAAAAGTGTATTTGGTTTTTTATATTTCCAAAATAAAATTAAAACCATTTACCAAATTCTTTTTCAATTTCCTTTTACCAAAAAGTCAAAAAAACAAAAGCCCATTAATGCCTTTTCAACAACCACATCAATCACTCAATCAAGTGACAACTTGTCACATCACTCAAAGTAACATTTGATTTGATGCTTGATGTGACTAACGATTTGACGCTCGATTTGATTTGCGTGCCGCACTTGAATTCGAAATGCGAATGCGCTCGCGAATAATCCTGGGCTCGGGTTCGCTAATTCTAAATTAACGAATTTTCCGTTGCGACGCAATTAAACGATTACGCCTAGCGAAATAACTATTCATGTCGCTAACGAATTAATTCTAAATTAATTCGTTCGCCCGAATTAAAATCTAATTTTAATTCCGCGTTGAAATCCAATTTCTAATAATATATCAAAAAATTATTTTATCGATTAATTCCAAATTAATCGTTCTCTCTCTTTAATTAATATTTTATCCCAGATAAAATATCTCTGTAATTAATCCCAGATTAATTTTCTCTCTCATCAAATTAATCCCAGATTAATTAAAGTGCGAGTCATACATCATCGGTGAATCTTCGGGAAGCGACCCATGAGATCCCCGAATATATTGGCAGTAAATACGGTCCTCGGACTATCCGAACACGTAAGTACCTCGTACTATGTTTATACCGATTTACAAGACAAGGTTGGCCTCTAGCAAAGCGCCATGCCTACCCAATTCTCCGGAAATATCCTTATAGGAATATGTGATCTATATCAAGCGTAGTATACCGAAATATTGCGTATTTCTGTCCAGTATCAGATGTTCACGTGCTAGGCCTGGGGCTGGAATTGTGTCTGCCCCGTACGAAGCACATATCGGATGTCTAGTAACTAGTCTCTATAATCGGATATACATGACCTAGTCATAATATCCCGATAGCTCGAGCATTTAAGAGAACGAGTTCCGTATCCTACGTGACCATCATCTCCATATGACTGGAGTGACACTTCTGTCTTGACATCACACCCAACACACTACGATTCCCAATATACCCAGTATCGGCGTACACAGAACCGGTTAAAGCCCTGGACGACCTCAACTAAAGTATATTGATTGTCGTAAGCATTAGCGGTGCAAATCTCAGGTTAAGACCAAATACACCTACCCTGATTGCAGACTCCCAGAGACACATAGTCATACTACCAATGGGATTCCGCGGGGGGTCTATCCAGAGCTAAGCTGTTTCTCGTACCATCGGTAAAACACAACCTCATATTACATACACAGAACCGGTTAAAGCCCTGGACGACCTCAACTAAAGTATATTGATTGTCGTAAGCATTAGCGGTGCAAGTCTCAGGTTAAGACCAAATACACCTACCCTGATTGCAGACTCCCAGAGACACATAGTCATACTACCAATGGGATTCCGCGGGGGGTCTATCCAGAGCTAAGCTGTTTCCCGTACCATCGGTAAAACACAACCTCATATTACACTTGCATGAGTATCCTATACCCAAATATATGAGAACTATGCCGTTGTGCCCTCACAAACGTGCACAAGTGTAATACTAGTCTTTTACGTATTTATCGATGTCCAATCTCGATAATACTCTGACTAGGGATATTTAATGATTTATCCTTCGTGGACTGATACTGTCTCATATCATTCTTCGTCCAGGAACAAATCATTGGGACCTCTTATCATTTATACATCTAGGTGATCTAATCACAAATGATAAGAGTACAATCTCCTTTGTCACATAGTTAATTTGTACAACAACAGACCATGATCTGTACAAATAGTGACGCTATGGGTCATAATTGTCCAACAATCTCCCACTTGGCCTATAGCCAGTCACTTGAGTCTCTGACACCCGAACTATGTATCGTTGGCTCAAATTGCTGAGAAATGCTTTCGTCAGCGGATTTGTATGATTATCATCTGATGCGATTTATTGGATCATCACATCGCCACGATGTATGATCCGAATGAATTAGATGAATATCGAAGTATATATTTGGATCGTTGATGAGACCATTAATTCTTTAGCCTGTGCTGACGCCTAGCTCAGCTGCTAACAGAACTATATCTAATCTAATTAGATTTGTTATTGACCCAGATGGCTTCTATTGTTGCCTCAGCTGCTGCAATTAACCCGCATTTGTTGTTTATTCGGTAACAGTATCTTGCTTGGAAGATTTCCAGCTCACTGTACCGTTATTCAAACTGTATAGTACCGTTGCGACTTTTAGTCGTCTTTATCGGTTATAGGAAACTTGCTACAGTGACCCCAGTCACTTCAAGTTCTCTTTCTCCATAGACTAAGACAGCATCCTTAGTTCTCTAAGATACTAACGGATGTTCTTAACATCAATCCAGTGACTATCACTCAGATTGGCCTGTTTGTGAATCCATATGCTCAAAGCGTATGGGACACCATGTCGCGTACATCTTTCAATGTACGGTTTCTCGGAGAGTATTTCGAAAGCCAAGCTTTCGCCGATAGTTATTTTATGGAAATATCATTTCCAAGAAATGACGTATTATCATTATTTTATATATAGGACAGCCACTGTCAGTGCGCTCCCACTAACCCTCTTATATACACAAGAATCATTTTCGTTTTGAATTAAATCATAAATTATTATGATTACATCAAAATGATAGTTCCAAGAACCTAATGTTTGCTTCAATCCAAACATGATTAAATAACCCGCAATCCTTGTTTGCTGGTTTTAGTACGATAAAATCGTCAGGATGTTATAAACATCCTCCAAAGGTTTCCGTTTAAGGAAAGCGATTTTGATCTTTAACTGACACATTTCATAAATGAAATATACAGCTTTAGCAAGCATTATCCAAATGGATATACCGTGGCAACAGGTAAAAGGTTGAATCGTAATCAACACAATGTTGGTAACGATACCTTTCCGCTACAAGCCTAGCTTAAGTACGTTGGTATGTTGCCATCCATGTACGTCTTCCTTGAAGACATATAAGTACCAATAGGCACAATGCTTTGTGGTACATCAACTAGTATCCAAATGGTTATATACATGGAATCCATTTCGGACTATCTGGCACTTTGCCATAATAGGGATTCGATACCTTGTATCACTTCCTTATACGTAGTCAGTTGGTATTCCTCAATAAGATGGACATCTTTATGAGGTGAGATCAGAAACCCATACCCCAGGTTGTTTTCTGATTCTCTCCGACCTACGCTGTTCTTGTGTATTCGAAGATTAATAGTAATAGTTTCATCCTTGATGAACTATTTGTGTTCCATTAAGGATTCGGTGTATAGAACAGTATTACTCCGATTATCATCGAGTTATACTATCCTCCCACTTACCACTGCATATCGGTATTCCTCTCAGGAAAACCGCATGGTGAGCAACAATCTAATTGTTCTCTTGTGAGGTGTATAAGTACAATACTTATGGTATCCCTAGGATAACCTACATTTGGCACTTATCCTATTTGGGTTCTTGTTTGGTATCATCCAAACATATGCCTAGCATACCCAAATTTACAGGAATGTGAAACTCGGTTTCTTTCCCGTTCATATCTAATACGTTATCTGTCAAACAGATATTTATGGAACCTTATTCTAAATAAGTTCTTGCACTGGTTAAAGCTTATCCGGTGAAGGAAATGGTAGCTCAGAGCGACTCGTGATTAACCTTATTATGTCTAATAAAATTCGGTTAATCCTGTTCGGACACACCGTCAAACTGACGTGTTCCGGGAGGAGTCCTCATTTAAAAGAATATTATACTCTTTCAAGTATACTAGAAACTTATTGCTTAAGTATTTTCCTTTACGGTCTTACCGTGACGGTTTAATACTATAGTCGATTTGTTTGTCTATTTTGTGTCGAAATTTAAAAGTTTCTGATTTGTGTTTCAAAAGAAACACATAACCATACGCGATGCCACATCCGTAAAGGTCACGAAATATTCATATCTATATCTAGCCTAGCTAGACATGGGCCCACTTGCTTCACTATGAAGTAGGGCTAACAGATCGGTGGCATTTACACTTTTACCAAGTAAATGTGTTTTAGGCACTTTGCCCAATAAACTAGATTCGTAGACTTTATTTGAATGAAATCAAATTAGTCCTGGTACCCGTTCTTCAAAAGTGCGGATATACGAGTCTTGTTTGATAGTGTCCTTGACAACTATGCCACACTTAAGTTTCTTAACTGATCAAATCAGTTTGAGCTATTTATTTGTCATGTTATATATTTGAGAAATTATTTATATTCAAAATATAAATTCTGTTATTCACATCTAATGTGTTTATCTCAATATCATCTTTATATAATGAAACACTTTAGTGTTCTAGAATATAAAGGTACACCCGCAGCGGGTTATACGCGATATAGAGATAATGTTTCTAGTCAAACTAGTTACATTATAACAGTTTCCAAATTTAGGTAAATACCCAAAGGTAGTTCCTTAATTTGGCTATCTACGGTTAAAACAGCGACTTTCGTCCCGTTTCCAATTCGCAGATAAATCTCAATTGAAGTCAGTATCTTGTTCAAAACAGATTCTGAACATCAATATATATATTTTATGTACCACACTAAGTATCTAAAATCTAATTTTAATACTAGCTGTGAACATAATTATGACAATCATTTTTGAAGTCAGAGCCTTGCTCGTCTTCAATTCCTTCTTGGGATATGTCCTTTTATCTTCCTAGAAGATAATAATGATTTTGCCTTTGCCATTTTCAATATTCCGGTAGCCTTTGGCCAAGCCTCGGGTTTTCAGAATATCGAAGTAAGGTGCGCCTTGCGCTACTTGCCTAATTGCAAACTTTGACTTTGTCTCCTTGAGTCATTAATTCTCCAAGAATTATTTATTGCAATTTTAAAAGTACTTCTAAGATCTAATCTTTGAATATCCTTCAATTTCAATATCATACTTTAAGAATCTAATCCTTAGTTCTGATAAAGAAATTAAGGAGTCTATATGACAAGTATAGTGGATTAAGCACTAAAGTTATCATTACATGAATATTCCAAATATCATGTTCCACTTATTTGCTTAACTCCAGGCTTAGGCTTAATATATTATTTTATCAAATAAAATAACTTATTATTTTTCCAGGACCATCCTGAAATTTATTCCCAATTTGAAAATTAAAGTCGTTTAAATACATTTTCACCTAGGATTATGTCTTAAACACTAATCTTTCATTTTTATATCTTGATTCTAATAGTCCAACTATTTAATCAACAATTTGTGGTACTATTTATTATAATGATTATAATAGTCCAACTATATAATCAAATATAATCTAAATTAATTAACCTCAATTACATTGATTACTATAATCCAATTATAAAATCAACTGTAAACTGAAATTAATTAATTCAAATATATTGATTAATATAATCCAATTATATATAATCAACTATAATATAGTCCAACTGTTAATTAAAACAACAATTAAATATTAGTCTAACTAATATTTAATCTAACGACGAAATAATTTGAATGAGCGCATATGGCGAGTAATTGAACGAGTATTGCAAATTCAATTCTTGCCTCCCACTATTTTTCGGCGAGCCTCTAACCCTCTGTCGAGTACTCGGGAAACCGTGTTTCCTAGTGGGCTAGGATCCCGTTAAATATCACACAATCTTGACTTTGGCCAACAAATTGTATGATAATTAACTAGGTAGATCTCTAAGATCAATTGGATCTAATCCAATTCCTAGATCCGGTAGGGGGACATCCAAGTCCGAAACATATATCTTATATGCCAATACATCCAATGTATTACCTAACTTTTTTCCTCTGAATCAACTAAGCCTTGGCTTTGGCACAACAAACTTAGTGATCCCAATCAAGCGCGACCCATTGACCATGGAAAGCTTCGTAATCAATGTCGATGGACAAGAAGTGGTCTTGACTTTGGCCAACAAACCACAACTTGGACAAGACACTGACATGGAACAAAGCCTTCGTGATTCAAACACATCTTCGACAGACAAAGGCCTTGACTTTGGCCAACAAACCAATGCCGTCTTAGATCTTGAGTGAGAATCACTCAATGGAAGGAAAAACGCTTAATATTGAGCGAGGGTTTTTCGCGTGCAAATTGGCAACCAATTTATTATCTTTGTTAAGGTCTCATCATCATACACCCTTAAACATGCATTCTAAACACATAATAAAACGCATATGAATTAAAATAATAATGAAATGCGGATGGATACTTTACATTGATCCTAGTTCAAATCTCTCATTTTCTCTCTCCAACTAGCACATGTATTTACTTCTACCTGTTACACTACACTTCTAAAGAAACCTCATTTACATTGAGGGGAATAGGTGAGAAGAGAAATACAATGAGAATAGAGGTGATAAGGCTGGACACGCAGGTCCAATTAATAAATCAAATTTATTATAATTTCCAAAATTGTCCCACCCGACTAATATACATCTGATATATATTATTCACGCATCGCAACCATGTATTCATACAAGCATGTTATCAATCAATCTAATCCAATTAATTAATCTGATAATTAGTGATCATCCAATGTTCAAACAATGATTTGATTTTTGCGCGAGTCAAGCTCGTTTTGCGAATAAGTACTCAAAGTACGAATTCTTGAATTAAATTAAACTACAAAATTAAATCCAATTCAATTTGTATTTAATACTAATTCACTATTTAATTCCAAATTAAATATTACACTTTTATTAACGAACCTTTACGACTTAAATTCCAAATTTAATCGCAACGGGTCTCTAAGCCCGATATACATCTAATGTTTATTTAATTAAAGTCCAATGAGCTTTTAGTTAATTTCTATAAGGCGTGGACTTTTGGTCAACTCGGGCCAAACCGATAACCAAGGTCCAATCCGGGATTTACCCCATAAGCCCAAAATTAATTTTGGCCCATTAGGCCCAATTAAATAATTAAGGTCCATTAAGTCATAATTGGACTTTTGGATGCGGTTTTGGGCCCAATTGGATCCAACCAAATTGGCCTAAACCTAACTTGGTACAACCAAGCCCAAAAGCCCAATTACAACCTATAAAGGCCCAATTTCCAAAATAAGCCCAAATTAATTAACTTATAAAATTCAAAATTCCATAATTAATTAACCTAAGTGTAATACACAATTAACCACCCAATTAATATTTCTAAAACATCAATTATCCTAATTAATCATGCACTTTAATAACAAATAGTGTCCAACACAATTTCATCAAAATCAAACCCAATACATGCTACTTTATTCTCGGTAATTAGGGGGTTTTTCCAATCCGATTCGGTTTCAATCCAATTGAATCCACAATCATCATTTCCTAAATCAATTCAACTCATCCAATGAATTAAAATCAAAAAACACAATGAATTTCAAATGTTCAAGAATTCGGCCAAGCCACTTTAAAAGGGAAAATTGTTCCAAATCAAAATTCAATCCAATTGAACATCAAAACAACATTACCCACTTGTTTTAAGTCATCCAATGATCAAACAAACAAAAATCACCAAGAAATTAAGGTTTATCACTTTCGGCCTACTCCAAAAATTTGGGGAAAAATGGATCCAATCCAATTTCATGAAATTGAACATACACAACTTCAATTCATCAATATACAAACATACTTAATCAATCAATTCAACCAAATCATGCTTCAATTGATTTTACCCAATTCAAACCCTAACTTTTTCAAGCTTGATCAAAGCTCATAGATACCATTGTTGGTTTCTAATTAGGTCCCAAGATCATGAAAGCAAGTAAGAAATTTGCATGAATACACAAAGGAGTAAGGCAGAATACATACTCACATTGAACGGTTTGAGATGCGATGAACACAAGTCTTCTAGCTTCTCCAAAAAACGGCAGTGGCGTCCTTGTACTGCAGTGGAGTGCTCGATTTTGCTGCTTGTTGGTTCCTCCATGATCGGCCATTGAAGACACCATTGAAGCTCCAAGCTCCAAGCTTCCAAAAAATGATTCCAAGCTCACAAGAACACTGCCCTATCACCTTTGTATCACTCAAGGTGTGCTAGCACTAGATCTTCTTCTTTGCTTCTTCAAGATTCGGTCAAACCAGAAAAATGGAGAACAAAAATGGCTCAAAGCCGAGAGAATAGAAGGAGGGAAAAGAGAGGGAGAAGAAAATCGTGAAAAGAGGAGAGAGAATGGGAAAAGAAAAAGTGTATTTGGTTTTTTATATTTCCAAAATAAAATTAAAACCATTTACCAAATTCTTTTTCAATTTCCTTTTACCAAAAAGTCAAAAAAGCAAAAGCCCATTAATGCATTTTCAACAACCACATCAATCACTCAATCAAGTGACAACTTGTCACATCACTCAAAGTGACATTTGATTTGACACTTGATGTGACTAACGATTTGACGCTCGATTTGATTTGCGTGCCGCACTCGAATTCGAAATGCGAATGCGCTCATGAATAATTCTGGGCTCGGTTTCGCTAATTCCAAATTAATGAATTTTCCGTTGCGACGCAATTAAACGATTACGCCTAGCGAAATAACTATTCACGTCGCTATCAAATTAATTCTAAATTAATTCGTTCGCCCGAATTAAAATCTAATTTTAATTCCGCGTCGAAATCCAATTTCTAATAATATATCAAATATATTATTTTATCGATTAATTCCAAATTAATCGTTCTCTCTCTTTAATTAATATTTTATCCCAGATAAAATATCTCAGTAATTATCCCAGATTAATTTTCTCTCTCATCAATTAATCCCAGATTAATTAAAGTACGAGTCATACATCATCGGTGAATCTTCGGGAAGCGACCCATGAGATCCCCGGATATGTTGGCAGTAAATACGGTCGTCGGACTATCCGAACACGTAAGTACCTCGTACTACGTTTATACCGATTTACAAGACAAGGTTGGCCTCTAGAAAAGCGCCATGCCTACCCAATTCTCCGGAAATATCCTTATAGGAATATACGATCTATATCAAGCGTAGTATACCGAAGTATTGCGTATTTCTGTCCAGTATCGGATGTTCACATGCTAGGCTTGGGGCTGGAATTGTGTCTGCCTCGTATATTGATTGTCGTAAGCATTAGCAGTGCAAGTCTCAGGTTAAGACCAAATACACATACCCTGATTGCAGACCCCCATAGACACATAGTCATACTACCAATGGGATTCCGCGGGGGGTCTATCCAGAGCGAAGCTGTTTCCCGTACCATCGGTAAAACACAACCTCCTATTACACTTGCATGAGTATCCTATACCAAAATATATGAGAACTATGCTGTTGTGCCCCACAAACGTACACAAGTGTAATACTAGTCTTTTACGTATTTATCGATGTCCAATCTCGATAATACTCTGACTAGGGATATTTAATGATTTATCCTTCATGGACTGATACTGTCTCATATCATTCTCCGTCTAGGAACAAATCATTGGGACCTCCTATCATTTATACATCTAGGTGATCTAATCACAAATGATAAGAGTGCAATCTCCTTTGTCACATAGTTAATTTGTACAACAACACCATGATCTGTACAAATAGTGACGTTATGGGTCATA
Source organism: Zanthoxylum bungeanum (assembly GCA_019454045.1). Classification (NCBI taxonomy): domain Eukaryota; kingdom Viridiplantae; phylum Streptophyta; class Magnoliopsida; order Sapindales; family Rutaceae; genus Zanthoxylum; species Zanthoxylum bungeanum. Next base: position 66,746 of record SKCR01036187.1, read on the forward strand.
ATTGTCCAACTTGAAACCCATTTCATTTTTAAGGCTCACGGAAATGGTAGAAAAAGTGAAGAAGAAAACAAATTTTTTTTAATTTAAATGGAAGTGCCGACATAAGGGGGGTAAAATGGTCATTGTGTAAAAATTAATCCAATTAATTATATTAAGCCTTTTGGTGACCAATCAAATTCACACACATATAGCTTAATAAATTCATGCCATGTATTCCAATAATAATTGGACAAATTTCATAACATTTATGAAAAAAGTTTATTAATTAATCATTTAAATATTAAACAATTAAATATCCAAATAATCAGATAATATAATTATTATTATATATGTATTTTTTATTTACAATAAATAACAAATACATATATTTATGGCATGTGTCAAAATCTCATTTGACGAATAATTAATGTGTATCTAATCGAATTATGTATCAAATACAAATACACAATAATTACGATTGGCCAAAATCCTCTAATGAATATGTTATCGTTTAACCGATTAAACGATTTGAATTAACTAACTTAATCCGAAGAAGTATTATGAATAATCTGTATTATTCATATCGTGTTGCCCAAGTGCTCAACGAGTACACTTCATATTGTGAGACTCTCTAAGTTTAGGTTTATCCGTCACGAAATCCAATTTCGTGTCCATAATTCACCCACTCATGAATTATGAAGACCACAGATAATCTCACTAAACTATGCAAGTCGAGGACATTACATACGTATAATCCCTACGTCACAGGCTATCCATATTATACCTGGGGTATAGATAAAAACGTCAAACCCGTTTGGTATAATATAGTCGACTTTCAATTTACGATCTCTAAATAACACTCGGAATTGATTTCTGAAGTTATACCATGGCCATGGATTTACTAGATCATAAACACGTGCAGATGTCTATGCCTTGTACATAGGACTGACGAATCGTCTTTTGATACGCACTGGATATCATGAGCATCAGTCCACACCCATTGAACAGGCGGAGGTCTGATCTAAACAGATCGGTGACGTGACTGCCATCAAAGTGTGGAGGATAACTCATTTATCCCACTGTAGTATCTCAAGTCAAAGGACCACTATGCTCGCTCAACTCGAGAATATTCCTATTGATGTTAGTGTACCATCTATTAGGAAATCTTCAGTGAGTCGTTCAGTGTCTTATCAAATAAACACCTACATGTCTATATGAGTCTCCCGAGACTCATGGTTTATTGGGATAAACCATCGGACCAAGTCACGATATACGACATGTACTAGTCTCAGCAGATTTTACTAACTGATCCGTATTAGTAAATCTTGACCAGGAACTTTATTTAAGGATATATATCTCATAATGTGCTTCCCAATGTCAATTACAAACTATGTTGTAACTGTGCACCACATTATAAATCCTATGATCTTTGTCTAATATACACATATCACTAAACCATATTTAGTTTTGATCTAATCATAATCAGATATCTAATCGTAATTAGATCGAATAAGTATATAAAAGACAAGGGTGCTACCATTAAATTAGTAATATTATGGAAAATAGAATTGTTTGTATTCATGAATCAGACATAAATACGATCCGGATTGGCACTCTGAGCACCAACCCTAACAGTCGGTTTGAAGTGAGGGGCTGCATCAAGATAGTTAATACATTCCAGAATCTCCTCATCTAACTCTTCTTCAGACATTTTGGTAACACATGCTTCAAGTTTGTCAGTTAGGGATTGCATTGCATCTGTGTCATGGATGGCATTATCTACTATGTCAAGTCTAAAACACTTTTCCTCTCCTTCGTCACTTGGAAATTTCCGTTTTCTGGACATGATATCATTAATGAACTTGACATAACCGGGCATTTGTTCTAATGCTTCCGTAAATGGAATGTTGATATGCAACTTTTTGAAAATCTATAAGAATCAAGCGAACAACTTATCCAACTTATGTTCATGGAGACGATGCGGAAAAGGTGGTGGTGGAGTTAGTTTTACTATATCATTTTCTCTAATGTCTCTATCCTTTGTCTTTTGATCTGCTTCATTGTTTCCCTTTCTTGTCAGGATTTCCTCGTCATGCATTGTGACTCCAACATCTTTATCTATCACAGTACCGCTCTTCAAAGTGATAGCTTGACATTGTTCATTTCCTCTACTCCTAGGATTGGGTTCTGTATCGTTAGGAATGGTGTCTTACGGTCTATAGCTCTGGGCGTTGGTTACCTGTCCTAATTGATTTTCCAGTGTCTTCAAGGATATTTGTTGACTCTGAAACAAGGCGTCATATTTGGATTCTTACTTTTTGAGCATCTCGGCAAGTAAGTCCTCGAATCATGGCTTCTTCTCACACCCTTGTCCTTTGTTCTGCGGTGGGAATCCAATATGAGTATTGTTCATTCCGTGTGGTCCCTACCCATAAGTATTTTTCCATGCAAAGTTAGGATGGTTCCTCCATCATGCGTTGTAAGTATTGGAGTAGGAATTGTGCAATTGTCTGTTGAAACTACTAACATAGTTTATAGACTCGCCATGTGGGATGTGAGACTCTGCTTCTGGCCCTCCTCCATATAATGCATTTATAGATCCAACATTATTCATAGCCTGCATGCTGAGAATCTCCAAGCATTTACAGATTTGATATAACTTGGCCCTCACAGCTGTGTTGACCCCTACCTCGTGGATTCTTGCTACTCGATGAGGTATACTTCTATTTGTTGGCCGCAATGAGTTGTTGTTATGCATTTCTTCTATTAAATCCTAGGTTTGATTCTCTATTTTCCCATTAATTCACCTTCAGTGCCTGCATCTAATGTGGTCTTCATCATCCCAGTAAGCCCATTGTAGAAAGTTTGGACTTGCAGCCACTTTGCAATCTCATGGTGGGGACACTTTCGAAGCAGTTCCTTATATCTTTCTCATGCTTCGCAGAGGGATTCAGAGTCATGTTGTACAAAGGATGTGATGTCGTTTCTCAACTTTGTTGTCATGGCTGGGGGAAAATATTTTGCAAGAAACTTGATGGCGAAGTCGTTCCAAGTTGTTATGAATCCTACTGGTAGCGAATCAAGCCAGCCTTTAGCTATATCTCTTAAGGAGTATGGAAATACACGCAAGTGCATTGCTTCATCTGCCCTTCAGTTGTAATTGAATGTGCCGCAGACTTCCTGGAAGTTACTGATGTGGGCATTAGGGTCTTCAATTGTGCCTCCCCTAAAATGGACTGATTGTTTTATCATATGAATGCATGTCTTAATGTCACAAGTGTTTGTAGGTAGGGGTGGGAAAATGATGCAAGATATGAAGCCGTCAACCACCAAAATCATCCTATCCCGAATGGAAATTGGTGGAGCTGTTTCCAAAGGTTAAGGTTCCTGAATTCATGTTGAGTTGTGCTTCTTGATCTTCTCGTACATCCCTTCTCAAGTGTTTGAAAGTTCTTTCGATTTCTGGGTCAAGCGGAAGAAATTCGAAGAATCTACTTCTTCTCATGTAATTGCCCAAGAACCTAAAAAAATTAAACAAAAAGAAAAACAGTTAGATAACAAGTAACATATCTAGCCTAAAAATTAATAATGAAAGATAAATAAGTCCCCGGCAACGACGTCAAAAACTTGATCACGATTTTCAATGTTACGCAAGTGCACGTATCATTCAAATAATATAAAGTTATCGACCCCACAAGGACTTATCACTTTCATTACTAATTATTGAAACTAACTACTTATGAGTATCTAATTGAAATTTAAATGTGATTGTTGGTTGAGTTTGATTATAACTAAAGCAATTAAATAAGGTAATCAAAAAAGAGAAAACATCCAGGGTTGTGAATCCAACCAATATTATTCTAAAGATGAATTGATTTTCCTTTAATCGTGTAATATATTGGCTCATTAACCTGGAACACTAAGATATCCACAAGCCTATTTCGATGGTCATGTGCAAACATTCAGAATAAAATAATCAACTATATTTCTATGTCAATTAATTAATCCCAAATTCATTAAGATCAAGTTCCAATTATAGTTATGTTGAGTTCTGAGTTTTGATCCTTTGATGTGCGTTGTTTTCTCTCCAAAATCACCTTGGAGGCTCTTAAATTAGGGTATGAGACTCCCTAAAAACTCATATCTAAGGCTTGGAACAAGTTATTCTTATATAGAGGGTCGTGGTTCCTTCTTCAGTACACTTCTTGAAAAGCCTGGAAAATATGGGCGCGTCGTGACGCGTATGTGTCAGAGTCATGACACTCGTACTTTTTGTTAAGCATCGCAACGCTCACAAGGTTAAGTCACGACGTGTGTGGATTAGCATCGTAACGTCTAATGGCTGACGTCGCAATGCGATAACATTATCACTTTCGCACCCTCTGCCTTATTTTATAACTAGAGCACATCATGAATCGCAATCCAGCGTCGGGACACACATCTGTATTCTGAATTTGCCCTAATTTACTCCTTATTTTATCGTTTTCATCCCGCGTTGATTCCATTGAGTCTCGATATTATTTTTATCTGCAAAACTAATCCTAAACACATCAAAGCACTCATCAGTCCCGAGCTAACTCATAAAATATCAGTTATAGAGGCGGCAAATATTAACATATTCACAGCTTATCACCTATTTACAACCAATAGGTTTAACTCATTCATGAAGTTCAACCAAGTCCATACTTGGTTGTCATGCATAGAATCCATTTCGGATTTCATGGCTTCTTGCCATTTTCCCGAATCGATATCTAATATTGCATGTTTATATGTAGTCGGATATGTTTTGTCCAAGAGGAGAACATCAAAGTAATATAGAAGATTTGTAATTTTGTATAGCCAATCATAGATCGTACCATATATAATAAAAATATCTTGATATGTTTTCAAAACATAATGACCGTCAGATTTAGAATATTCACATATCAAATAGTTGTCTTTATCATATAAACATAAAGCACTATCTTAATATTTATTTTATATTTCTCTTTATCCAATATCGCTAATGATATTATTTATCTGATAAGAGATGGTACATAATAATAGTCATGTAAAATTAATTTACATATGTTATGGAGATTTAGAATAATTATTCCTATGGTCTTATCATCCAATGTCTCGCCATTCCCAACTCTAAGCTGGATCTACCATTTGTTTAGCCTTTTTTTAATTCTCATGGCTTGCATGGAGTTGCAAATATGAGTGGGACTACTGGTGTCTAACACCCATCCACTATTTACATCTAAGGCTAATGAGATGTCAGTAATAGGAAAAATACAAAACGTACTTGGGGTTCTTGCTTTTCCTTTCAACTCTGGACAATCATGTTTCCAATGTCCAGATTTCTAGCAATATAGACATGCATCACGAGCTACACGCAGTCTTGCAGTTTGTTTCATTGAGTCTTTTTTCTTATTTCCCATTTTAATCTTCTTAGATTTCCTAACCATGGAGGTACAAAGTGGGATTCCATTTCTTCAAATCATGTACCACTGAGCGTAACATCTTGTGAAGCTCTTCATATGTGGCTTGTATCGAATGCATCACAAAGCCAGCATATGTACCGAGTAAAGAAGACAAAATTAGTTTTCGGCCTAGCCTTCCATCTATCATAATGTCATATCGTTCCAAATATAGGATCTAGTCAATCATGTTTAAAAAAGTGCTTAATCCTTGAGTGTAGCATGGAACAATTCCTTAGACCTCCAATATATCTCAATATCATGATTTGCTTCGAATAACTCCTTGAGTGTTCTCATAATGCTCCAAGCATTTGGCACATCTATGTATTGTCTAAGCAAATCAGGAACAATTTTGACAGAGATTGGATTGAGCATAACATTCCTCAATCATTCTGACTCCAAGATAAAACGATTGTTCATCTCATACTCTAAGTAGTTCGAGGCTCCTTTCGGTTTATTGGAATCCAAAAGAGGTGCTAATGGATTTACGGCAGACTTCTACAAGACAATAATTAAACACTAGCATAATATTTTCATTTCAATATAAAAACACTAATACGATTATGGATTTTAATTCAATTAGTGCCCTCCCACTACTTTACACAATTATGTAATATCCCTTAACGGAAAGGAAAAATCTACCTTGAGGCCCTTGTACTCTCAATGTTTTTTACATTGCACCCATGTACTAAATTTTCTACACATTGCACCCCTGCACTCTAAAAAATTGATATTCCACCCTTATTTCACAGAATCCGTTAGCGTGTAATACACACTCTGTTAATTGAGAAGAATCATGAATAAAAAAATTGACATATATATGCGCCCTAGCATATAGTTATGTGCCCTAGCATAACTTCAAAGTAAAAAAATTTGTTCAGTCCAATCCGAAAATTATTTAAAAAAAAAAAACTTAATTTCAAATGTATATGCGCCCTAGCATATAGTTATGCGCCCTAGCATAACTTCAAAGTAAAAAAAATTGCTCGGTCCAATCCTAAAATTATTTAAAAAAAATGAATTTATGACAATTTTTAACCTGCATTATGTTAGAAATTTCGGTAAAAGTATTTCAAAATTGATCAGTTTTGCATTTTTGTCTATTTTTTATTTGTTTAATAAATATTACAAATTTAGTATTTATTCATTTAATTTTTTGATTATTTTTTAATTTAATTAACAATATTTATGTATACGAAGCTAAAGAGTGGACAACTCATTATAGGATTCGTAATCAATTATGGTACAAAGTATTGGGTATCTCACCAAGTACGCTAGGAGGAGACTTTGGAGGCAACATAGATTAGAATTTGTGTTTTTATATTTTTAGTGTAATTTTTTATGTTGTTATTTGTACTCTTTTTTAAATATATTTTTCTCTAATATACATGAGAATATTTTTATAATACATAAGTAGTGTTGAATAAATTAAAAAAGAATCACAAAAATTAAATGAATAAATGGACACAAAATAATTAATAATAAATATGAAATTTGTAATATTTATTAAACAAATAAAAAAGATTAGATATATAAAGAACAAAAAATATAAATTTAAAAAATAAACAAAACTAAAAAAATTAATTAAAAAAAAATATTAGTTGTGTTAAATTAATATATATATATATATAAGTAGTGTTAAATAAGTGTGTATATATATATTGGGGGAGTGGATTTTCATAAAAGAGAGGGGTAATTTCGATATTTTAAGTAGGAGAGAGAGAGAAGGTGGGAGTTTTGGGGGGGGGGGGGGTGGGAGTAGTAGTGCCCTCTAATTTATTCACTTGTTATAGCCGATGTCAGAATATTTCTCAACTATATTAACTTGCCGTTAAAATAATGGTGGAATGTCGAATTTTTGAGAGTGCATAGGTGCAATGTGTAGAAAATTTAGTAAAGAGGTGCAATGTAAAAAACATTGAGAGTACAGGGGCCTCAGGGTGGGTTTTTCCTAGAGGGAAAATAAAATTTTGATAATCAAATTTCATAGCGGGAAGTGGATCTCATGACATTTACTCCAGCCCCACAATAATGACGGTCTTGGAATTCATAATCTCATTAGGTAGACCTCAAAGGTCAATCACATCCATGTGACTCCTAAATTTGGTTCTGAATCGTTTCTTATCCTCACAATAATGATGGTATTGGATTAAGACATGTTCCAGGTGTATACTTATCAATATGCACTAATAAGCTTCGTAAGTACACCCCCGCAATAATGACAGTATTGGGTGACTGTGTCAACTCATCACGCTACATCTAATGTTTTACCGGATCGACCTAAGTTCCGACCACTTATACCCTCACAATAATGACGGTATTGTGCATAAGTAATAAGAACTCATTCATCTCCGTATTGACAAGATGAACCATCTAATAATGCTCCAACATTATTAATACTATTACTTAAAATAAAGTAATCACCTAATCACGAGAGATTTAAAACATGAAATGCATATACATATGACTTATGTATAATTAAATTAAAATTATAGAAGTATAGATTCAAAATACATGTCAAACATGCAACATGTGTTGTGTGGTTAAGACCTGCTCTGATACCGTACTGTTGGGGCGATTGTGGGACCCCTAGTGTCGGACCGGCATCGCGCAGCGATAATGGGTCTAACCCGTGGTAATTGAGCAGGTTGATGAACATAAAAAAATATACACTTAATAAAATAGAAACTAATCATTTTACATTTATAATTTCATTAATCTCATTAATTTAGTACATTTATAAAATAATAATAAATTTATGTTTTATATATTTTTATTGTGATTTTTATTTCTTATGTAGGTGAAATAATACCTTGGATGCACAACTAGAAAAATGGATGTGACATTTGGAGGCCGGAAACTTGAAATAGCGTTCTAACAGTGTACAATTTCAGAAATTTTAACTTTGCGCAAGTTTTGTAATTTGACCGTAACTTTTTACTCTGAATTGGATTAAGCCGATTCTAATTCCAAATGAAAGAAGACTCAAATATCTACAACTTTGCTGTTTATAAGAATTTCTAGTTCTAAGGTTTTCAAGGTCGAAATTGGTGAAGATATCAATGTGTGTTGCATGTAATTTTAATTATTAGAAAAAAAATTAAAAAATTAAAAAATTAAAAAAATAAAAGTTGAAATGTCATAATCCACTTTAGGTAGATTGTGATCATGTTTGCAAAATTATCATAAAAAAATCAAAAAAGGAAAAAAAGGAAAAAGAAAAAAAATAAATTAGTAAAAGTTTGTTGTTTGTATTTGATTTGGAAAGTTATAATTAATAATTGAGATATGAGCACTTCTACTATAAATAGAGGTGCTCACCTCTCATTTTTCTTCATGATTTCTTTCAAAGTTTTCTTGTAGAATTTGGGAGAGAGTATCTTGTGTGTTTTATTTTTTAAGTTTTCTTGTAATTTCTTTTTCTTTCGGTAATAAAATTATGCACGTTTTTCTTCAAATCATGAGTAGCCAATTTCATCATGCTAGGGTAAAGAGTGAAACTCTTAATATGAGAATATAAATTAATATTATTTATATTATAATATATAAATTGTAATATTAATAAGTAATTTAAATCTGGATTAATTATTGACAAACTTTGTTACTGCCTATATGGTTGGTTTTATTTTTTTGGCATAATTGAGTACCTAACTGGACTTGTTATAGACAAATGTTATCACCGCCTTTATGGATGGTTTTATATGTTTTGGCATAATTAATTCATGAAGTAAATTAACTGGGTAATAATAACAATTTGTATATTATAAAAAGTAAGATTTCTCTATATTTGAAATATTAAGAGTGGATCTCCTAACCCCCAGCATTTTAATATATTATTATAGTTCAATTTAAAATTTTCCACCACTTCAAACAAATCCAATATTTTTATTTCACTCGAATTGTTATTTTATTTTACAAAATTTATTCCATGTGGATCGATCACGGACTTACTGGGTTATTTTATTACTTCGATACTCTTATAATTGGGGAGTAAAGAACCACTTTTTGAGCGTGTCAAGTTTTTGGCGCCGTTGTCGGGAATGAATTTAGTAGATATAATGATCCTTGTATATTTTTTTCTTTCTTTTTTTCTTTTTTTTTTTTAATTTTTTGTACTTTTGTATTTTTGTATTTTTTATGCATCTCATTTTCTTTCATCTTTGCATTTGTGTAGATCCAAAATGTCCTGATTGATCCTAAATGAATCATGCCCCTAGAAATCCCACATACAGACAGACCATGTTCTTAATTCTTCAAGGTTACATGAGACAAAAAATCAATTAAAATGAAGCTTGCATTTTGTCAAAGAATTTCTTGAATCATCTATATCTAGAGATTCTTCCATAATTTCTTATGAGAACCTAATTCGAGAAATTGAGACAGCTGAACGAGAATTCAATTGAGATCTGAATTGACAAGAATCAGAGGACGTTTTTAGATCTAAATCACTACATTTGTATATTCTTTATTTTTTATTTTTATCAATTTTTATTTTATTTTTATTTTTCCTTTTTTTATTATTTTATTTTGTAAGTATTATATTTGTATTTTTTTAATTTTAGCATATAGTTTGTATTTAGGTTACATGAAACATTGGTATCGATCATCTAGCGATAGATTAAATAGAGAGTTTTCATCACTTTCATCATCTGTCAAAATGGCCGAGAACCAAATGAAAATCCACCTGCCCGAGATGAAAACCCAGTTGATTAGGAAAAAAATGAGTCTCAGCATGGCGATCTTAATCATCCTAGGACACTCAAACAATTCATGAATCATGCTAGGACAAGATCACCATCTTGCATTATTTTTCCCCCAGATGCAGCATGTATCAATTTTAAACCGGGTGTCAGCACTTAAGGTAACTTGAAGATTCCACGATCTAGAATTAGAAAGTCCTTACCAGCACTTAAGAGAATTTGAAAAGGTATATAACACTTGCACATACCAAAATTGTAGCATGAATATAATTCGATTAAAATTTTTTCTTTTTTCTTTAAAGGATAAAGCTAAAATTTGGCTGCAGAACCTTAGGTCAGGATCCATCCGAACATGGGATGATTTGCAATAACAATTTCTAAAAAATTCTTTCCCCCTCACGAGACAAACTCATTTAAGAGGAGAATCACAACCTTCACACAAGAGTCGGGGGAAACATTGTACCAACGTTGGGAAATGTTTAAAGAGATGTTGAATGTTTGTCCACATCACTGGTTTGAAACATGGAGGATGTTTGCCTATTTCTACGAGGGTTTAACAACCCAAGGTAGACAAGTGGTAGAAATTATGTGTAATCGTGAATTTATGGGTAAAAATCCTGAAGATGCACTAGATTAACTAGAACACATAGCAGAGAATGCAGAATAATGGGACACATTTGGAGATTATGAGTCATCTATAAAACCACAGTCATTTGGTAGATGTATTTTTAACCTTAGGGTTAGGGAAGACCATGACCTTTCTGCTAAGTATGCATCTCCAGCTAAAAAAGTCGAGGCATTAGAAATGAGTAAAAGTGATTATGCCAAGTCAATTCAAGAAGTCTGTCAAATCTGTAATTCAAATGAACATGTCACGCAAGTTTTCCCAACCTTACCAGCCCTACAAGAATGTCTCCACGATCAAGTCAGTTCCATAAACACCTTCAAGAGACCAAATCCAAACCCATACTCTCAAACCTATAATTCTGGTTGGACAAACCATCCAAATTTCAATTGGAGGAATGATAACCAATCACAACCATCGCAACAACCTTCCCAGGTACACCAGAATTTCCAAATACTCAGAGTTATGCACCATTATAAGTGCATGAAAATGTACTGTGTACGTCGCTAATTCGGATTGATTATCGAGTATTTAATCTTAATTGTAGTTTATTTTATGTCTTATAATTAGGAAGCATGGAACATGTGTAATGGAACATGGATATTGGAGCAATTACACATGTTTTGGGACCTTACGGATGCATTGGAAGCACGCGGGAAGAGCGGAACAAGCAAAAATCACATTTCAGAAAAACTACCATGCGTCGCGATGCGCCTTTTCTGGCGTCGCGACGCACCATCAGATTGGCTACATAGAAAACTCCCACAAGTTAGGGGCCGCAACGCCATTTTTTTTTTCGTGCCACGGCTCCCCGAAAAAGTTCCATAAACTTAATTATGTCATATTTTATGCGCATAAGGATTCATGACTTCCCTATATAAACCCAAGTTTGTCCAAAACCGTAAAGGGGGAGAGAAAACACACAACAAAGAGTTCAAAATCATATATTTGAGAGAGAATAATGAGGAAGCTTCAGACCAGACAAGATGCTTCTCCGATCTATCCAGATTGTGTCTCTCTTCTATATGGAGAACTAATCTCCTAGGCAAAGATAATGATGAAATCTTGTAATTAAGTTCTTATATTCATGTTTTTGATTCCTGAATACTCTTCAATGTTTAATATAATTGATGATTTGTTATTCTTTATTATCTTTTGATTATGAATCCAGAGATTGTGTTTTACCAATTTGCATATAGGAATAATCATGCTTCTTCTATGTGTGATTGGGGAACCCAGTTGTGACTGGTAATGTTGTTTTATGAGTTAATCTTCTGTTGCAGTATTTCCTGTGGGTATATTATCAATGTTAGATAGGTCATAACGATAACATTATGTGTTGTTAACATAGAGAAAATATTTCATCGATTACCTTAGAATTTAATATGTTTTTTGATTGAAATATCTTCCGATTGTTGGTTTGGGATGTGAAACCTTCAATTGAGTAATAAAATGAATCAATAACTAAATATAGATATTTGATATAAGAGGGATTCCCGACGCTTTGCTGCTTTTCTCTATTGATAATTTTTAAGTGTTTTTCGTAATCTTTAATTTACATTACCATTCAATCATTCTCTTTAATTAAGTTATTGCTAACGTTTTCATTAAGTGAATTAGTTACTTGTAACCATCTCTCTGAGGAATCGACACCCCAACTATACTGCGATAATCGCGAGTACTTTTTGGGCATAATCAAATTTTGGCTCCGTTACCGGAGAGACGGTTTACAATCAACAGGAGCAGGTTTCCTTGGACAACAAAGCGGTAACTTCGTTCCATCTTTACTTTTTATTTATCTATTTTATTTCAGTTTTAGTCTTATTTTATATTTTTATTTTTAGTTCAAATTCTTTTATTTCTGTTTCTTGTTTGTGTTGAGTGCATGCCTAGACTTAGGGATCAGACTCAGAAAGTTTGTTTGACAATCTTTTTTCCACACCATCTACATCTAGCACACACAACATGAGTGACTACGAAAGACCACCCATTATGACTCTTGAGGAGTACCTCCACCCCACTCGCACAGCTACACATCATGCATAATGTTTCCCCCTAATACACCACATGTAGACATTAAACCTGGAATGATACAATATCACCCAACCTTTCATGGTTTGGAGAATGAGAACCCTTATGTGCACATTAGGGAATTTGAAGAGATTGTAGCAACCTTTCATGACCGATTCGGGACTAGAGACACAATTAGACTTAAGTTCTTCCCTTTTGCCCTTAATGATAGAGCTAAAAGCTGGTTGTACTCTTTAAGACCTCGTTCAATAGGATCATGAGGTGAGATGACACAAATATTCTTTAATAAATACTTCCCACACCATAAGACTAATGCCCTGAAAAGATAAATCTTTACCTTCTCCCGGAAAGACAGTGAAACCCTTTATCAAACTTGGGAGAGGTTTAAGGAGATGTTAGCTAGTTGTCCTCACCATGGGTATAAGAGTTGGCGCTTAGTGAGTTACTTTTATGACGGTCTAACCCCTAGGGAGCGCCAATTCGTTGAGACAATATGAAATGGTGAATTTATCCGAAAGAACCCTGATGAGGCATTAAAATACTGAAATGAACTAGCCAAAAAATCTCACACTTAGACTGGACCTAATGTCATGAATAACACTGATAGGACACGTTCCATCCCTTCTAGCGGAGGCATACACCACTTTAGGGAAGATGATAGTCTTAAAGCACATGTTGAGCTATTAAATAGAGATATATGAGCTTTAAAAGCAAAAGATAGCAAAACTATGCATGTGGTAGCCCAGTTAGAACCTCAATGGGTATGTTTTATGTGTAAAGGATTGACCATCCAGCCCAAGAGTGTACAAGAAACCTTATACACTATATTCAGACACTTACAATCCTAGTTGGAGGAACCACCCAAACCTCAGTTGGAAACATGAGTCTCAACCGTCCACTCAAACACCACAGCCTCGAGGTTACAGTGCTCCCCAGTATCCCACACCTACCATTCATAGAAATTCTTTAGAAGATACTTTGCACGCATTTATAAAGGCCCAGAGTAAAACTAATTAAAGGTTTTAGTCACTGATAGCTCAGGTGGTTGAAGATAATAAGAAAATTAAGAGCCAAGTATCTAAATTAACTAACGTGTTAAGTGTGCAAGAAGGAAAGTTTCCATCTCAAGCTCAACCAAATCCACAAGGGCAGCACATGGCACATGTTGATCATGAGACATCCAATGTAAAAGGTGTTAATGTTATAATCATTAGGACTGGTAAGGAGGTAGGCTTGCAGGACACCTCCAACATTATAAGTGACCCCAAAGATATTCGTACCAATATTCCTTAGGAAGAAAAAGTGTCATATATCATAATTAGAGTGCCTTTCCCTCAAGCTCTTGGGCCTACTGCTAGAGCTACAGACCCTAATGGTGAGATCCTAGAACATTTCAAGCAAGTAAAGATTAACTCTCATTTGTTACATGTGGTCAAACAGGTTCCCACATATGCAAAGGTTTTGAATGATCTATGCACCATGAAGAGAAAGCATCATGTGAAGAAGACTGCATTCTTAACAGAACAAGCAAGTGCAGTGATTGACCAAAGGGCCCCACCAAAATACAAGGATCCAAGATGGCCCACTATTGCTTGCCATATTGGCATATACGAGTTTGATCAAGCTTTATTAGATTTAGGTGCTAGTGTTAATCTTATGCCATATTCTATCTATATGCAGCTAGGACTTTGAGAGATAAAACCTACATCTGTGGTTTTACAGTTAGCTGATCGCTCAATCAGAACACTGCGGGGAGTAGTTGAGGATTTTCTTACTACAAATCGATAATTTCTACTATCATGTTGATTTTCTGATTTTAGATACTCAATCTGTGGTTAAAACTGAGTAAAAAATTCCTCTCATCTTAGGTATACCTTTGCTTGCTACAACTAATGCCCTTATTAATTGCAGGAATGGTCTCATAAAGTTATCATTTGGGAACATGACACTGGAAGTAAATATTTTTCATGTTGAGAAACAACCACGGGATGATGATGAGTGTCTCTATACATACTTGATAGACACAGTCTTATAGAAGACATGCTCTACACCACATGAATCTAACCCTCCCGAACTGGAATTGATTCCAAAGAGTCGTAAAAAGAGGAAAAAGATAGTTAGTGCTCACCTGAAGATGATCTCTGGAAAGTTAAAAATGAGGTTGAGCCAATTTTTCCTTATATACAGCCTAAAATCTCAACCATCAGTAAACCTTGGGGGATCCATGGATAGACTAAAACAGCCAGACAAAAATTCTTTTTTCATGCCTTAATCACCAGTGTCTACCAAAGAAGAAAGAACATGGGACTACTTGGTCCGCTACATGGAAGCCACTATGACAACTTGGGTGGTTACGTCTGGCTGAAGAAGTTAAACTTAGCGCTAGCGGGGAGGCAACCCTTGCATTTGCATTTGTTTTATTCATTTTATTTTATTTTATTTGTTTTATTTTCTTTACTTTAGTTTTATTTTATTGTGTGCTAATTGCATGTTTATTATTTACATGAGTATTTATGCAGGTGTTAGCGCAACCTAGATCAGCCCACACAACTTAAGTCTTACCAGCAGAAACCTGATCAACTCCATGCACGGTAGCATTGTTCTTCACTCTTGCTTCTTTATTTTTATCTTACATTGAGGACAATGCAATTTTTAAGTGTGGGGGTGTATGCATGTAGGGACAATACATGTTATAAAAAAAATTATTTTTAGTCCTTAATAGTAAAGCATATGTCCAATGATGAATATTGTTTTCTTTAGGATGAAAACTTAGAAATGATAAGTTCTTTAATAGACTTTTATCTGATGCCATGAGTATTGATCTAGGTTAGACTCGTAAGAACTTAACTATAGGTTTTTAGCAATGAAAACCTAGATAGTTGGCAAAGTGACTAGTTGAAGAAAATTGCATGTCGATGAATGACCGTTTGCTTAGATGTCTATCTTGATTTGCTGGTGTTATGATGTATGGTATGGTTAGAAAGAAAAAAAGAAAGAAAAAAAGAAAGAAAAAAAGAAAGAGAATAAATTAAACCACCTATAACCGATAAGCGTGAAGCTACCCATGAGCGAATGTCAGGACCACCATGAGGAGAATTGCTACCTTAAATGATAGGTGTGTTGAAAAAAGAAAATTTTTTGAAGAAGAAAAAGAAAGAAAGAAATCATATCATACTGAGCAAAAAAAAAGGCAATTACATAGCACACTTGAGATATCTAGGTTGGTTTGACCCATCGGATCCCAATTTTTAAACAAAATCATTGAGTTGGCTTACCTAGGAGTCAAGCTGTGAATGAACCTTTACACACACACTATGAGTCTGGCTTAGATGATATATTCAAGGACTTGGATTTGAGTTGCTTTGAGTACTTTGAAAGTTCTCTGATTTCATTACTAGGCATTCGTTGAGGATGATAATATGTGTAACTATTGGTACTATTTTATTTTATTATTTTTACATGATTGCATATGTTTTGAATGACGTTTGTAGGTGTCATCGTTGTAAGCCCTCACGAGACTATAACTCGTCCAATAGGGACACCTAGGGTTTAAAGGCTTGTTGCATACGCTAAATGCAATCGTGATCTATATGAAAGTGGCTTAGATAGTTTTTGTTTATTTTAAATTTAGTTTAGTTCTTAATTTATTTTTTGCACTTGAATTGCTAGGGACTAGAAATAAGCTGGTTGGGGGTTGCGATAAGTGCATGAAAATATACTTTGAACATCGCTAATTCAGATTGATTATCGAGTATTTAATCTTAATTGTAGTTTATTTTATGTCTTATTATTAGGAAGCAATGGAACATTGATATTGGAGCAATTACACATGTTTCGGGACCTTACAGACACATTGGAAGCACGCGGGAAGAGCTGAACGCGTATAAATCACATTCCTGAAAAAACTGCCACACTCCATTCATGGCGTCGCGACGCGCCCTCAGATTGGCTACATAGAAAACTCCCACAAGTTGGGAACCGCAAGCCACTTTTCGGCACCCCGACAAAGTTCCAGAAACTTAATTAGGTCGTATTTTATGCGCATAAGGACTCCAGGACTTTCCTATATAAACCCAAGTTCGTCCAAAACCCTAAAGGAGGAGAGAAAACACACAACAAAGAGTTCAAAATCACATATTTGAGAGAGAAGAACGAGGAAGCTTCAGGCCAGACATGATGCTTCTCTGATCTATCCAGACTGTGTCTCTCTTATATATGGAGAACTAATCTTCTAGGCAAAGCTAAGGATGAACTCTTGTAATTAAGTTCTTATATTCATATTTTTGTTTCCTGAATACTCTTCAACGTTTAATATAATTGATGATTTGTTATTCTTTATTATCTTTTGATTATGAATCCAGAGATTATGTTTTACCAATTTGCATATAGGAATAGTCATGCTTCTTCTATGTGTGATTGGGGAACCCAATTGTGACTGGTAATATTGTTTTATGAGTTAATCTTCTGCTGTAGTATTGTCTGTTGGTATATTGTCGATTTTAGATATGTCATAACGATAATACTGTGTACTGTTAACATAGAGAAAATAATTCATCAATTACCTTAGAATTTAATATGTTTTTGATTGAAATATCTTCCGATTGTTGGTTTGGGATGTGAAACCTTCAATTGAATAATAATAGGAATCAATTACTGAATATAAAGATTTGATACAAGAGGGATTCCCGACGCTTTGCTACTTTTCTCTATTGATAATTTTTAAGTGTTTTTCGTAATCTTTAATTTACATTACCAATTCAATCATTCTCTTTAATTAAGTTATTGCTAACGTTTTCATTAAGTGAATTAGTTCCTTGTAACAATCTCTCTGAGGAATTGACACCCCAACTATACTGCGATAATCATAAGTATTTTTTGGGCGTAATCACACCATATGTCCCACCACCTCGGAAAACCCTTGAGGATACCTTGCATGCCTTCATTGAGAAATATGAAGCCATTAATAACCAGAATGTTCAAACATTGATTGATTTGAAAGATACCTTCTCCAAAATCATATATGCACTGACCATTAATAAGAAAGGAAAGTTTCATGCCCAACCACAACCAAATCCCAAGAGTCATCAAAACCCTCACGGGGGTAGTTCTGGAAGTCAACATGTAGACCGTGTCAAATCTATTATTACTATTCACAGTGGTAAGGTCATCCACAGACCTATTCTTGAACCTCGCGAAACTGAAAATAAATCAGATTCAGAGGGTAAGGAATGGGTTGATGAACCATTACCCGTCGTTGATGATAACAATTTCTCTCATGCATCTCCATTTCCCAGGCATTAAAAACAAAAAAAAATTGAACCATTCCCCATAGATATATGAAATATTCAAACTGGTAAAGGTTAATATTCCTTTGTTAGATGTCATCCATCATATACCATCTTATGCCAAATTTCTGAAAGACTTATGCACCGTTAAAAGGAAATATCAGGTAAGAAAGACAGCTTTTCTAGCTGAACAGGTAAGTTCCATTCTCTCAACCAATAATGCATTAAAATACAATGACCATGGTTGTCCAACTATTTCATGTATTATTAGAAATAAAAAAATTGAACATGCTTTGCTTGATCTTGGAGCCAATGTCAATTTGCTTCCATTTTCGGTTTACCAATAACTTAATATTGGTGAGTTAAAACCAATATCAACTACTCTTTTACTTACAGATAGATCAGTGAAGGTACCGAAAGGAATTATGTAAGACGTGTTATTACAAGTTGATAAATTCATATATCATGTGGATTTTATTGTCTTGGAAACACAACCTGTAGTAGACATTTATAAGCCAATTCCTGTAATACTTGGTCGCCCATTTTTAGCAACAGCTAACGCATTAATTAATTGCAGGAATTGAATCATGAATTTATCTTTTGGCAATATGACGTTGGAGCTTAATGTTTTTAACATGTGTAAACAACCATATTACGATGACAACGAAAACGAAAACATGGAACTAATTGAACCAATTTTAGAGAAGCATATTCAGGGGAGTTTATCCGATCCCATGAAAATTTATACTGCTAATTTTCTTGAATTAATTATGCAATTAAATTCGGATATTCCTAATGATTTTTCACTTGATTCTACACAGGTACTGAAGACGATGGAGAGAAAAAACAGAATTTGGATGAACTAGGAACACTGGAAGAAGAAATAGATGATGAAGCACCCAAATTGGAAGTAAAGACTTGCCATAAGGATTAAAGTATGCATTTCTTGTAGATGAACAAACTTGCCCTGTGGTAATTTCTGCCTCTCTCACAAGCAATCAAGAAGGTAAGTTGTTAAATGTGTTGAAAGAACATAAACTGGCAATTGAATGGACTTTAAAAGACATATAAAAGGCATTAATCCATTGATCTGCACAATAGAATACATTTAGAAGATAATGCTAGGACATATAAGGGTGGTAAAAAATCTCGAGCCCGGTCCGGCCAGCCCGGGGGTAAAAAATCTCAGGCCGGGCCCACGAAGTAGAGGCCCGGCTCGGGCTTGGGAACGGGCTTAAAAAATATTATATATATTTATATTTATATTTATATAATAATATATTATATATATTATTTATATTTATCTAATAAATTAAAAATATAATTAATTTGTTTATTAATAAAAAACCGGTATTTAAATTTTTATTAATAAAAAACCGGGCCGGATAAAGCCCGGCCCGGTAGACGCTCAGGCCAGGCTTTTCCTGAGCCCGAGCCAAACATTTCGGGCTCGGGCCGGGCTTATCAAAGCCCGTGTCCGGCCCAGCCCATTGCCACCCTTAAGGACATATCGTCAACCCCAAAGACGATTAACCCTCACATGAAAGAAGTGGTTAAATCAAAAATCCTTAAACTTCTTGATGTAGGTATTATCTACCTTATCTCCGATTGTAAATGGGTAAGTCCTACACAAGTTGTACCTAAAAAGTCTGGAATAATTTTTGTAAAAAATGATAAAGGAGAATTAATTCTAACTCGAATCTCATCTAGTTGGCGTATGTGCATTGACTATAGAAAACTAAATGACGCCACTAGAAAATATCATTTTCCTTTATCATTTCTCGATCAAATTTTGGAAAGGGTAGCAAGACATCCATACTATTGTTTTCTTGATGGTTACTCAGGTTATTATCAAATTCTCATCGCTTTAGAAGATCAGGAAAAGACCACATTCACATGTCCCTTTGGAACATTTGTATTTAGGAAAATATCTTTTGGACTTTGTAATGCACCAGCAATATTTCAACGATGCATGTTAAGTATATTTAGTGACATGGTTGAACACTGTTTAGAGGTTATGGATGATATAACTATTTTTGGGAACTCATTTGATAATTACTTGAATAATTTGGAAAATATTTTGAAAAAATGTGAAGAAAAATGACTTGTGTTAAACTGGGAAAAATATCATTTCATGACTAATTCGTGAATTGTTTTGGGACACATTGTGCCATCTAAAGGTATTGAGGTTGACAAGGCAAATATAGAGGTAATCTCTAAATTGCCACCACCAAAAATAGTTAAATAAATTCGTTCTTTCTTAAGACATGCAGGATTTTATAGGAGGTCCATAAAAAACTTTAGTACCATATCTAGACCCTTATGTAACCTCTTATTAAAAGATGTAACATTTGAATGGACAGAAGAATGTCAAAAATCATTTGAAAAGATTATCAGTCTTTTGACTTATTCTCCTATCATACAATCCCCCAATTGGTCTTTGCCTTTTGAGCTAATGTGTGATGCCAGTGATTATACAGTTGGCGCGGTATTAAGACATAGAAAAGAAGGTAAGCCATATGTAATTTATTACGCAAGTAGAACTTTAAACAGTGCAAAAATGAATTACACTATTACGAAAAAAGAACTACTTGCTTGTAATATTTACATTGGATAAATTTCGATCATATTTAATTGGTTCCTCAACCTTTTTTTATTCTAACCATGCTGTTATAGATATTTGATGTCTAAACAAGATGCAAAACCAAGATTACTACGGTAGATTTTGTTACTTCAAGAATTCAATCTCATAATCAATGACAAGAAAAGAGCAGAGACTGTAGTTACAGATCATTTATCGAGACTCACAAATGAATTATCAATTGACAACAACTCCTATCAATGACTATTTTCCTGATGAATTTTTATTTTTGTTAATACAATGCCTTGGTATGCTAATATTGTCAATTTTCTTACAATAGGAAAAATACCTCCAGATTGGAGCCATCAAGACAAGAAGAAATTTTTGACCAAAGTCAAAAGAATCTATTAGGAAGATCCATATTTTTTTCAAGTATTGCCCTGATCAAATTTTCTGATGATGCATACCAGACAGTTAGATAAGAGGTGTTATTCAGTTTTGTCATTCAGAAGAATGTGGAAGTCATTTCTTATCAAAGAAAACCGCTGTAAAAATCTTACAGTGTGGATTTTATTGGCACACCATTTTTAAAGACACCCATGCTTTTTGCAAAACTTGTGAAAATTGTCAAAAGTTGGGATTCGTTTCAAAAAGAAATACGTTGCATTTAAACCTCATCCTTATCATCGAAATCTCTGATTGTTGAGGGATAGATTTCATGGGTCCATTTCCACCGTCATTTGGATTTTTATATATTTCAGTTGCAGTCGATTATGTCTCAAAATGGGTTGACGTGATTCATTATCGAAACAATGATCACAAAACTGTGATTAAATTTTTAAAAGAAAATATTTTAAGTCGATTAGGAATCACTCAGGCCATTATAAGTGATAGAGGTAAACACTTTTGTAACAAACCTTTTGAGTCCTTAATGAAAAGTATGAAGTTACATATAAAGTTTATACCTTCTTTCACCCTCAGATTGAACTAGAAAATAGGGAAATCAAACAAATTTTGGAAAAAAGGTCAACCCAAATCGTAAAGATTGGTCTCTTCGACTAACTGATGCACTTTGGTCATATCGAACAGCTTTCAAAACATCTATAGGAATGTCTCCTTATCGTCTAGTTTATGGAAAACCTTGTCATTTTCCTGTAGAACTTGAGCATAAGGCATATTGGGCTATTAAAGCATTCAAATTCAATTAAAACTTTGAAAATGTCAGTCATGAACGTAAACTGCAATTAAATGAGCTTGAAGAGTTAAGGAATGATTCATATGAGAATGTGAAAATTCTTAAAGCTAAATTAAGGCCTTTCATAATAATCGAATTTCATGAAAAATATTTGAAATTGGTCAAAAAGTTTTGTTTTATAATTCTCGTCTTCATTTATTTCCTGGAAAATTGAAATCCAAATAGAGTGGCCCATTTATTGTGAAACATTTTACCCATATAGAGCTATTGACATTGAGAATCATAGGGATATGGATGTATTTAAAGTGAATGGATAACGTCTGAAATCATTTTTAGAGTGTTAAATTTTTCAAGAATCTATTTTCCTTTCAAACCCAGTGTACTGTGATTGATGTATTTTCTTTTCTTTTGTATTTGTCTAATTTCCATTTTTCTTGAGTTTTGCAGTATTTTTTTTATCTTTTCCATTTTTGTTAGAATCTTACACCCCGATTAAACAGCGGATAACGATACTCCGTGACTCTATGTCGGTTCTTTCAGTTTCCTGAAATTACTGATACCCTACAATCAAGACATGGAAGAAACCCTTGCAAAACTCCACAATCATTTTCCTTCTCTCCCTCAAAATGCTCCGATGAAAATTTACAAAGCACGCACCGAAAGAATGAGGTTTTTTATGATCAATGGTATTCCTAGTGATATTCATTGGGTAATTGAAGCAAGGGTTTGCTTGGCATGTGAGTCATCTTTCTCTTTCATTTCTCACATGCCTGATTTAGGTAAAAGCACATATGCTAAGAAACGAAGAGCTAAACAATTAGGTATTTGTTATAAATGTGTATGTTAGACGTGTTATACTCGTTGTCGTTCTTTGAGAATGGTGTCTGACAATCGCGAAGATAAAATTCAATTCATTAGAGATGATTTGTGTAAGGAGTCTTTAGATGATATATCACTGACTCTTGAGACGCATCTTAGTGGACGTGTTCATCGAGTAATTCGCCATTTGCATACACAATTTCAAAAAGAAAGACAACAATAGAGGCTCGAGATTCTGATTTTAAAAGACTATGTTTTCCAATTTATAAGAAAATTGGATGGGAAGCATATCCTTAACCCATAGAGGGCGTTCAAGCCATTATTAGATGTAAAACCAGAGGAAGATGTGAGTCATAATCAAAACAATCAGTACATATTTTTCAATTTATTATTTTGATTTCCTTTATTTTAAATTACTGTTTTGATTTACTTTAATTTACTGTTTTGATTTCCTTTACTTTTGCCGACAATATCTAAACTTTTTTACTTTCATGATCTATTGTATTGTTCATCTTACAACTGTCATTTTACGGGGTACTAGTGCATTTATTACTCACCTTTTTTTAGGATCTATAAATTCAGCTCATCATTTATCTCTTCGTCACATCCAGATAAGAGAAATAGCAAAAATTGAGAAAACTTCAAGATGACGAGTCACCAATATCTGTGTATTTTGTGGAACTAGCTCTGGAACTAAACCAGAATTTGTTGAGGTTGCACAAGAAATCGGTAAAGTTATGGCGGAAAGAAACATGCACTTAGTATATGGTGGTGGCAATCTTGGATTGATGGGGTGTGTTTCAAAGGCCATGTAAGAAGGTAACAGTCAAGTTTTGGGGATCATTCTAAAACCTTTAAATGAGGAAAACCTCATCGGAAAATCAAATGAAGAAGAATGCATTGTCTCATTTATGTCTAAAAGATTTACTGAAATGATCAATCATGCTGACGCTTTTATTGCTTTACCAGGTGGGCTGGGCACGTTGGAAGAAATATTCACAGTTGCGTCATGGGCGAACTTGAACATTCACCAAAAACTCATTGGACTACTTAATGTTGATGAATTTTTCGATTTTCTTTTTGTATTTCTTAAGGATGCCAAAAGAAATGGGTTTATTTCAAAATCGGTGAAAGATATCTTCCTAACTGCAAGAAAAAATGATGATTTAATTGACCAACTCTTAGCTTATGAACCAAAAATCGACCCCATTATTTCCAAGTTGAACTGGTCAGGTAACGATCGTGGCAAGAAGCGTAAAGTGGACTTGAATCTTAATTTGTAATTTCTTTCTTTTAAATAGTCGTAGATTCAATTGTCAATTTCATACTAACTAGGTGATTTCTTCTAAACTCTACTTCTTCTTTTTCAAACATTGGGGACAATGTCTCAAATTAGTTGGGGGAAGGAGATTGTTTATTAGATAATTTTCGTTTTTATGTTTCGTTACTGTGTTTTTCATCCAAAAAAATCGTTTTTGTGTTGATATTTTTTGTCCCAAAAAAGAGTTTTCTTATGTTGTTTTTTGCTTTGTTGTTATTTTGTGTGTAAAAAAAATATCTTGTGTTGATTTTCTTTTTTATTTTTCAAAAAAAATACACACAAACTAACAATAAATTTTTGATTAACTAAGTGGAATTGTTGTTCAAAGGTGGCTGTGTAAGGAGTTTTCGCTCATGAGACGCATCTCAAAATAATTCATAACAAGTTATTTTTGTTCATTTTTTTTGAATCATTTAAATTTGTGAATTCTCCATAATATTGATTAGATTTGATCTTCATATGCTCATCTGACAAGTATTATCAACATACACGATAACATATAAATATGGGTTGTAAGTGAAAATTTGTAATATTCAGTTCTCTAGTTTGTTGGAGGTAGCACCTAAAGGCAGTGGAATTTAAGTTTTTATTCAAAAATAAAAATCTAACCATGATTTTACTCAGTAACCGGACATCTTGCCTCAGCAAACACTAAATTTTTCACGTAAAACGGTAAGAGCTTGAGTTAGTTTAAACAAAAAATTATAATAATCAAGCTTTTACTTAGTAACCGGACATTTTGCCTCAATAAGCAGTTGTTGTTCGCGTAAAACGGTAGAGCTTGAGTTTTTATTAAAATATATATATATATGTGTGTGTGAATAAGTTTAATTTCGTAGCCTCTCTAACTCGAGCAATTAAGTCCGTATAGGTGTTTTAACACTTAGTGTCCTAAGGCCAACTGGTCTGGGAGTCACTGGCACAAAGCTCGTTACATGGGTTAAAGAGAAAGCTTAAGAAAATCAGACACTTATTCTTTTTAACATATGACATCCGAGCAATTAAGTTCGTAAGGGTGTCTTAAAACCTGGTGACCTAGAGCCAACTTGTTTGGGAATCACTGACTTTAATATCCCGAGTTTTTCGGAACAGTGTAGGAGGTTTTCCGAATTAAAGTTATGGATTTAGAACGGGATGGTATTCGAAAATCGGAGTTTATGTGTTGGGAAATAGTTTGAAATATTTTAAAGTGAAGTTTGGTCGCGTTGGAAAACACGTGGTTTCGAGAACCGGTTACGCGATCTCTGATTTTATAGTTATACACGTAAAATTATTTTTTTTCTCGGCTATAAAGATAGCAAACGAACTCTGATTGAGCTGATTCTCAAACCATCGGACTCATTTTTCCGAAATGAACAACTTTCGCATTGAACACTTTTCGAAATTTGAATCGGAAGGGCTTCCAAAATATAAATTTTCGGGAAAGTTCCATTGGAGGGACCTGATTGCAATTTTTAGGGGTCAGAATGTAATTTTCAAATATTTTCTATAAATACCCATAATTTCCAGAATTTCCAAAATGTCATAAGTTCTCAAATTATCCCATTCGACCCCTCCTTCCCAAAAAAAATGATAGGATGGCATCGGTGGTGCGCCGGTGCATGGGAAGCTTTCGGCCACCGCGCATCTACTGGTGGTCGGCGACGAGGCAAAGACGCCGGTGAACGGCAAAGAGATGAGAGAAACGCGCTTGGTGGGTTTTGTAGATCTCGGCTCGTCGCTTCCTTTCACGGCCCGATCCATCCACCAAATCGAAGCTCTCAAAGTGTAATACAAGATTGCGGTGTCGGTTTTGCGGAATAGTGCTTGGTTTCAAGCGAAACGAGAGAAGAAGATTCGGATGAATAGTGACCCATGATGAAAAGTAACTCTGATCAGAATTCTGTCGATTCCAGCGTGTTTGTGGGATCGTTTGGAGTCCGTATGTGGCCTCGAAATGTCGGTAAGACCTCTCGGTATAAATCCGTAAATTTCAAGTTTTTCGTTAAATGTTCGGATGCATCCATGATGAGTGGTATTTATATCACTATTCCCACTCATTTATCCTAATATTTTGTATAGTTTCTTGAGTCTTGTGAATATTTTGATGTGTTTTGTGTTATTTGTAGATAAATAAAGTTTCAGGACATTCTGGAGGTGATTTGGGGCAAAACAGTGAAAATTGGACAAAAAGGGCAAAATCGTCATTTCATCAGCGTCGCGACGCTGAAGCCTTGCGCGTCGCGACGCCCAGGATGCGCCGAATGTGCTAACATGCATCGTCTGCCACGTGTCAAAATCTGATAGGTTGGACTTGCTAACGTGCGCCGGATCTTGCTAACGTGCGCCGCCCTTGCTAACATGCGCCGCATGCCACTTGTCATCACCTCATTGGACCACCCAAACCGCGTGCCACGTGTCGCCTCTCTCTTGGACCGAATAATCACGAATCAGAGCATGCCACGTGTCACCATTCTATTAGACCGAATTTACACCCAATCACAAGATTACACGTGGCACGATTTCATTGGACCGCATCGCCAGCTAACCAGAGCGTGACACATGTCACCCATTATTGTGCCGACAGCCGCGTGGTCAACGTACGCGTGGACTCCAGAAACTGTTTCTAGCGTCGCGACGCTAGTGCATTTTCAGCGTCGTGACGCTGGACCAAAATATGCCTATAAAAGGAGGCCGCCATTTCAGTTTTAGGGGCACCATTCTCTCTCATTTCTTTGATGTAAATCGGGAGTTTCTCTCTATGTTCTTTTAATTTAAGTTTTGTAATTAATTTTAATTACATTCTGTAATAGTAATTACTTTTTATAATAGTAATAGTAATTTATCTTGTTTTTACTGTTTCAGTTTACTATTCATCCATGATGAGGTAACTTCTCCTTGCTAAGGTGAAAGGTAATTCTTTTACTGTTACTATTTAGATTAATCTCCCTTAAATATAATATATTTATTATTTAAAAATTTGACTTAATAAGGATACCGCCATATTGGTCGGTTGGCTATTAAATTTAAATTGGTTTAAACCTGACTAATCCAGGATACCGCCTATATGGCTGGTTGATAATTAAATTTTCTTACCGCCTATATGGCAGGTTCATGGACAAATCATACCGCCTTTATGGCTGGTCGGACTTAATTTGAATTAATCAGGTTACCGCCTATATGGCTGGTTGGTAATTTATCACAAGTTTATATATTATTTTATGGGAGATATTTAAAATAGTAATAGTAAAAGTAATTCCTTTTACCTTAGCATTTTATTTTATTGTTATTTACTTTTCAGTATTTACTTTACCCCATTTTTACTTTATGGCTTTTACTTTTAAGTTTTTACTAGCCCTAGCCATGTGTCATAACTAAGTTAGTTATCTAGGGTTGTGATGAATTTCAATATCACTGGTTTATAAAGGGTTAGATTATAGTTTGGGTAATATAAAGATTTATTTATTGAGTCTTAAT